>WOVY01009648.1:0-246935 GCA_013436015.1 Rhipicephalus annulatus | reverse complement strand
GGAGGAAGAAGAAGAAGAAGCCGACCAGTGCGGGCGTTAGAACATCGGCTTCCGCTATCTTCAATGATTGTGTGCGGTTTGCCGCCTACAATCACCGTGTTTTGCACACCAACGTACGCACCAAGTTACGAGAATTCCGTGGACACCGTATTTATTTCGGTGGGTGGACTCTTTCTCTACATTTTGCCTTCTGAAGTGCTTACGCCGCCGCTGCCTCGCTACCCCTAAGGGCTAAGCCTTGCTCCGGTGAGCAAGGTGGGTAGGCTTGGGCCTATCCGACAGACCCCGTTTCATCATGGAAATCGTCGAAGGCGAAGCAATATCGCCTGAAGAAGCGAATGGCAGGCTGGATTACGGCGTACAACCGTAAGCCAAGCAAGAGCAAGCTAACCAATCCACGACGCAAGACCAACAAGTACGCGAGGGAGACGTAGGACGCGGCCGCACCGCCGGACCGAGAAGCGCGTACCAACGCCTCGTCGCTACCTCAAGACCCCTCCTACCGAGGGACACATATCGCATAATCGTAAGGCCCCGAGATGGCCTCAACGTGGCTAAAATCACGCCGGTGCAGTTTGAGCAAGCCCTGGCGATGGGCCGCCGCCCGGCTCCTCAAGACCTCATGGAAGACTCTATATGCCCAAATGTCACCCAGAACATTTTTGTAGTGTGTACCCCTATCGAACGAAACGCACGAGCTTATACCATGGTACAGCAACTACGTCTGCGAGACACTCTGTACCGAGTTGCTGTATATCCGGCTCCACCCGATAACACGTGCAAAGGCGTCATCCGAGGCATTGACATCGACCTCACCGATACCCAGCTCCGAGAACTGATCGTCACAAAGCGCAACCCGAGTGCCCTGGAGGTGAAACGCATCAAGAACACCACAGCCGTCACCATCCTGTTCCAAGGAATGCAAGTTCCCAATTATGTATACTGCGGGGCGAGCATAGTTCGATGCACGCTTTTCCGCAGACACACGGAAGTTTGTTACAACTGCGGCAGCTCGGCCACCGTGCAGACGTTTGCCCTAATCCTAACACAACGTGGTGCCGAAAGTGCGGACTCAAAACCCCACCCGAGAACCACCAATGTAAGCCCCACTGCACCCTCTGCGGTGGACCAACCCCACTGCCGATAAGGACTGCAAACGTAAATTTCAAGTTCCGTACATCGTACGCCAACGACGACGCCGACGCCGTCGACGCGGTCGTAGCCGCTCCCGAGGATCGAGTGGAGCCAGCTCCCGCGATTCCAGCGCCACCTCGAGCACCTCTGCGACATCCAGGCGAAGCCGCCCCTCACACCGACAGCGAGACGTCGCAGTGCCCAGCGCAGCCACTCCCGCTCCAGGAGACACTCCCCATCTCGCCAGGCTGAGCTGACATGGGCGGGACCGACTCCAAGGGAAGAAACCACCGCTACGGAGCACGCCGCCAGTCACAAAGGTAACGCGGCCCTCATTGCCAGAGCATGAAGCGAGGTAGTTACAACTCTACGAGCAGAACTAGCAGGTCTTCGGGCAACCATACAACAGCTCACCACACAACTAACTGAGGCGAGGCAACAAATACAAACCTCACAGCTCCTAAAGATCCCCCCTCATCCACTGTAGATGTTAGCAAACCTAAACGCAGAGCCCCACCACTCTGCGAAGCGGACACGAATGACAGCGACTCACCAGAAGACACTCTAAACGAAATCTTACGTCTCACGCGAGAAAACACGATAACATCGACACGCTGTCACGCCGGGTGGAAGCACTAGAGCAAAAAGCCCATAAAAGCTAAAACCAAAGCCAGAACAGTAGTTTCTGTGGATCCTACGGCAAACCTGCCTGGGCCACCAAATTCAATGTAACATCATGGCTTCCACAACCCAAAACACGTTAGAAATTTGGCAGTGGAATTGCGCTAGCTTCGCGAACCGTAAAACCCCACTGCTGCAGTACATTAAAGCGCAACCCAAGAAGCCTCACGTAATATTACTGCAGGAGACCCTTTGTGATACTCTCACATTATCGGGTTACCACCCCATCTCACAACGAGGGGATACCAAGAGAGGTATAGCCACGCTGATTAGCAAGAAATTTGCTCACATAGTACATGAGGTATTACCCACCCGCAGCCGCCTGGAAGCGATACTCGTCGAACTCGTACCAAACCGTTTCTAAAACAAAGCGTTTTTATCCTTAACGTTTACAGCTCCCCGTCAGACTACAGACAGTCCTTCCATGCGCTCTTAACTAAAGCCACAACGCTCGCGCGAAACTCTCCGCTTGTTATAGCAGGCGACTTCAATGCCCCCCACCCGTCATGGGGTTACCCCCAGGCAACGGCTAAAGGCACTAACCTCACGCGAGCAATTGACGACTTGTCCCTCACACTCATCACAGATCACCGATTCCCTACGAGACTTGGAACATCGGTACAACGCGACACTACGCCGGACTTGGTATTTACCCGTAACGTCACAGGCCACACCTGGACCAATACGCAGGAAAACCTGGGCAGCGATCACTTCATCATACGAACCGAACTACCCAACGCATCAGCCCCACCCCGTACATTCACGCTAACGGACTGGGATGCCTTCCGCACCCTCCGCAAAAACAAACAAAGGAATACACACACATTCACCGAACTACTCACCTCACTTCAGGAAGACATAGCCAAACAACGAAAACAATACAAACAGAACTCGAGGTCCCGAGAATGGACCCACACCTCGCACATTTGCTCGAGGCAAAAGCGTCAATACTCGCGCGCTGGAAAACACAACGACTAAACAGACGCTTACGAAAACGTCTATCAATACTGAACCAAGACATCGCCAAATATTGCACGGAGCTCACACGACTCCAATGGCATGAACTCTGCTCGGCGGTCGACGGCCGCATGCGAACCTGGGGGTAAATGGAACCTCCTAAAATACATGCTGGACGACCTGCGAAACAAAAAACAACCAGAGCCATGCCATAGACCGGCTCCTACACTCGCACAAAAAGATGGGAGGAACAAAATCATCCTTTCTTGAAGAAATCTCCAAACGTCACCTCCCCTTAAACACAAGCACAACCCCACGACTACCAGAAATAGAATGCGAAACGATACCCGAACTCGAACGAACCCTTCACGGAGTCAGAAATTCGGGAGGCATTACACAACCTCAACAGCAGATCAGCCCCCGGTCCTGACAAGGTAACCAACCGCCTGTTGCGAAATTTAGACGACCAAGCCATCACACTACTCACAAAAGACATAATTACATGTGGGAAATGGCCAGGTACCTGAACAATGGCGCACGGCCACGGTAATCCTTCTCTCAAAGCCAGGTAAACCACTCAACTTCGACAATCTACGCCCGATTTCCCTAACCTCATGCATAGGAAAAGCAGCTGAACATGTCATCCTAAATCGTGTATCGCGCTACATAGAGGATCACGAACTCTTTCCGTTCAACATGGTCGGGTTCCGTCCGCACCTTTTCAACACAAGACGTCATGCTATTACTAAAGAAACAGATCTTCGACTCAAAAACGAGAGATGTTCGTGGCATTCTCGCCCTAGACCTCACTAAAGCATTCGACAGCGTCTCGCACCGCTTTATACTGGAATCCATTGCCAGCCTTGGTCTCGGTAAAAGATTCCAGGCGTACATTCGTTCTTTTCTGCAAAATCGAAAAGCTCAGCTGCAATTATCGCAACTTACATCCGATACTTACACATTAGGTTCCAACGGGACACCACAAGGGGCAGTCATTTCTCCACTCCTTTTTAACATAGTAATGAAGGGACTATCTGACAAACTCCTGCGACATCCCAAACATAAACCATGCTATATACGCAGATGACATCACCATCTGGTGCCCGGGAGGCTCATTGGCGGAGTTGGAGCAAGCCCTTCAAACTGCTCTCGATACCACAGAAGCCTACTTAAAAAACACTGGACTTCGTTTGTCGCCCACAAAATCAGAGTTGCTACTGTACCGGCAATCTCGCCAAGGCGTTCGTAACTTAACACCCTTATGTGATCTACCCATAGCGCTACACGCCGAAGATGAGCAGCGAATACCCCGCGTGGACTCCATACGCATTCTCGGCCTCCTCGTCGAGGCCACTGGCTGTCATGCAAGAACAATTAAACATATCACAGCTAAAACCGAGAACATGCTCCGACTCATTCAGCGAGTCTCGGGTCGTAGACGAGGCCTTGGAGAGGCCAACCTTCTGCGCATATACCACGCGTTCCTAATGAGTCACATCAATTACGTCGCCTCTGCCCACAACTGGACGAAGGTAGAAAAGACGAAACTAAACACACTCATGCGCAAAAGCATTAAACAAGTCCTTGGTTTGCCTCAAAACACGAGCACTTCCCGTCTCGACCAACTAGGCATGCACAACGGCATCGATGAAGTGATCGAGGCCCAGACCACGGCCCAAGTGATCCGCCTCTCCTCCTCCAAGGCAGGCCGCCGACTTCTAAGCGAGGCCGGCATGTCCCCTCACCCCTGCCTTGAACGCGCAGTAACCCTCCCCAGAGTTGTCCGCGCTACTTACATGGTAACCCCATTTCCGCGAAATGTCCACCCACAACACAACGAAGGCAGACGGCTGGCCCGCGCTCGCGCGATCCTCAACCGTACCGCCGCGAATCGCAACTCTACCGCATTCGTCGACGCGGCGCAATACGGTAACTCCTCCTCTTTCGCACTCGCGGTAGTAGATGGCGACGGAGCCCTACGCTCAGCCGCCTCGGTTAGGTTAGCAACAAGCGCCATAGCCGAACAAGTTGCTATAGCTTTAGCGATGACCGACCCCTCACTCACTAATGTCTTCACAGACTCTCGCGCCGCCATTCGGGCTTACGAAACCGGCAACATCGCTCCAGAAGCAGCCCGCATTTTACAAACACGGAAATATACGGGCTCGCACTACCTCTCTTGGTTCCCTGCCCACATGGGCAAAGACGTTCACCCACAACAACCCAACCTCAACGAAATGGCTCATGATCGAGCACGAGAACTGACCCGCCGTGACGATCAATCAGCCACCGAAGAGCTGGGCCAGACGTGCAGTTTAATGACCCACTACTCACCTTCCATGAAATTACCTCCCACTACCGACACAACAGAAGCCGATACCCTTTACCCCATTCAAAACTCGAACGCGCGCAAGAAGTAGCCTTTAGAATGTTACAAACGAGATCGTACCCATCACGGGGCCGACTCAGCCATTACAACTCAGACATAAATTCACAGTGCCCAGATTGCACAGAAGTGTACTGTTCACTCGCGCACATGCTCTGGCAATGTCCCGCGTTACCTCAGGGACCTCTCACCAGTGAGTCCGACTGGGAGGAGGCACTCAGGAGCCCCAATCTCCGAAACCAACTTAAGGCAGTCCAGAGGGCCCAAGAACTGGCGGAACGCCACCACGTTCCCGCCCCGACTCGGGCGTCGCCTACGGTAGCGGCTGCTAGGATGTCCCACGTGGGCACCCTGGTGGCTTAAACTCCTCAGGACCATATAATAAAGTTCTTGACTGACTGACTGACTGAACAAGACTATTCTGCATCGGCACAACAATATTTTTCACTGATCAAAAAGACAGCACGGTGTGACATAATCGTGTGTCAGTCGTTGCTACGTGATGCGGCTTAACGGGATACATATGTACATCGCGACAACTACACGGATGGCATAAGGGGTTTTTACAAAGCCAGTAGTGACGATTGGTTGCTGAAAATATGCTTTCAAGATGACAAATAGAAAATTGTATTAACGAATAATAAAACTTGCAGTATGAACAGTGAATTGGCTGCGGTGTTGAAGCAAAGAATAATGAAAACACAGTGGAGACAGTGATCATGATTTCAAAACTTCTTGTTTCTTCACTTTCTTAATTGTCAGCAGAGCATAACTCAGTAAAAAAGCTTTACTGCCATCATACGCGGTTGTGATAAAGGAGTAGAGTATAGCGTAAACTTTTTAGTGTTGAGGAAGATGACTTCCGCGGCAGGAAGACACGTAAATGTGCTTGCGTTCTCATTTCAACCATCCGCTAGAGTAGTACACTAAAATCTCGAGTATTGCTCCCGGAGTTCGCGAGCATGGTTTGAGAGGAAACCAGATTCAATAAATGTCCCTTTATTTCAATCAGCTTATTGGCCTCACAAGCGCTATAGTGTTAGACTAGAAAAATGCCCACATAAAATGTGTGATTGTTATAGCATATTCAGAATGAAGTTTTTGTGTGTGCACTAACTTATAGTGCGGTGGTGTTCTTCACTCCGAATAGGCTGGCGTATTGGTGGTTGCGTGTTTCTCACGGTGGGGAAAAATAGGTTGCCAAAAAAGGCATAATTGAAGGCTTCCTAACTGTTGCACGGAGGCTGTCTATGAAATCTCGTTGATCTCCTGTATGTGATACATACGCCAGACCTGTCGTTGCAATAATGGCCGGGTGGTGGAGCATTCATAAAATGTTAAGAAGGGTATAGACTAATTCAACAGGCGTACTCATCTGGCAGAGAATTGTGCAAGCTGTGCGGCATGTGAGCCGAATATATGCCAAATTAGGTTTCTGGGAGAAGTAGGAACAATATTTTGGAGGATTGCTTGAAGTCTATCATGCAGGAAGTGAGGACGCGTGTGCGTCAGTGACGCGTCCGCGAAGCTTTGGAAAGCAGAAGCTGAATATCCCGATGAATTTTTGTAGGTGAAACCATGTTTTATAATGGCGTTGACTGAGCGCGCGTCGATGCCTCAAAAACGTTAGTTTAAGGTAGCGGTAGTCATGTCCTCTCGTCTAGTGAATGTGTTTTCATGCTCGAAATATCCGTCATCGACATCGAGTGTCACCAAAAGGCAACCAGATCTGGCTTTTGCAGACATCAGCGTTTAGTGCACTTGTCTTCCACCACGTGCCGCACTACTTTATCTTTTTTAATCTCGCGCGATTGATTGATTAATATGTGAGGTTTAACGTCCCAAAACCACCATATGATTATGAGAGACGCCGTAGTGAAGGACTTCGGAAATTTCGACCACCTGGGGTTCTTTAACATGCACCCAAAACTGAGCACACGGGCCTAATCTCGCACGATGTCGAAAAATGCGTTGCGGCAAGAAAGAAAAAAAAAACAAAAAAAGTTCAAAACGTGGCTGGGTTCGCTGCCGTTTATAGTCAACAGCGATAAAGACCGGCGAGTTGTAACGTTAAAAAAGCTAGTCATTGCTCGATTCCATGGCAACAAATCGTTTATATTGTCACGTTACTCTCGACAAACTTGATAAAATTGGGCTCGTTTAGTCGACTACTCAAGCAGCGGCTCAGAGAGATTTTCTTTGTCTTCTTTCACTCTTCGATCTCACCCAAGCAAACCATGTGGCAATAGTCCCTCCCTTTGAAAGCATTGACTCGATGCTCGTAAATAAAAAAAATGAAGGTATACACACGCAGATATAGATAACCAAAAGAGGGAGAGTGCCAATACTCGCAGCGCAAATGAGGAAGTTTCACCAACACTTGCGCCAAGCGCAAAAAGAAAAGGCATAAAAAACACAGAAGAACACAAACAGCAGCAGCAACGCAATGTCACGGCATGTCGTAGCACGTGAAACCACAAGGGCTACTGTGTGAAGTAGGGCTTCAGCTGAACGACATGCATGGTTTCGGGCCGATTGATTGATATGTGGGGTTTAACGTCCCAAAACCACTCTATGATTATGAGAGACGCCGTAGTGGAGGGCTCCGGAAATTTAGACCACCTGGGGTTCTTTAACGTGCACCCAAATCTGAGCACACGGGCCTACAACATTTCCGCCTCCATCGGAAATGCAGCCGCCGCAGCCGGGATTCGAACCCGCGCCCTGCAGGTCAGCAGCCGAGTGCCTTAGCCACTAGACCACCGCGGCGGGGCGGTTTCGGGCCGAAGCTGTCGACGAGAAGCGCTGCGCCGTCCGGAAATACCTCGTAGGTAAGATCTGTGATTCGTCTAAGAACCTTGTACGGTCCGAAATAACGACTTGGAAGCTTTTCGGATAAGCCTGGTCGCCGGACAGGGATCCAACACCCACACTCGGTCCCCAGGGTGGTAGGTGACATTTCGATGGCGGAGGTTGTAACGTCGTGCGTCTGCATCTTGTTGGTGACTGGTGTTTATGCGAGCTAGCTGACGAGCTTCTTCGGCGTATTGAGTGTATTGCTCAGCATCTTCAGCAAGTTCACTGCTTTGGTCGCACGGAAGCATAGCATCGAGCATGGTGCGCACGTTGCGTCCGTAAACAAGTCGGAAAGGCGGAAATTGCGTTGTTTCTTGCGTTGCCGTATTATAAACCAACGTGATGTATGGAAGAATCTCGTCCCAGGTTTTATGTTGTACGTCCACGTACATTTACAGCATGTCCGCTATGGTCTTGTTAAGTCTCTCTGTCAGTCCAATGGATTGTGGATGATAAGCCTTTGTTTTTCGATGACTTGTGCAGCTCAGTTTAAAAATGTCCTCCATCATTCGTGCTGTAAACGACGTCCCTCTGTCCGTAATCACGCATGACGGGGCACCATGCCGTAGGACAATTTGGTGCACGAAGAACTGCGCGATTTCAGAGGCCGTGCCACGGGGTAACGCTTTTGTTTTAGCATAACGCGTAAGATAATCTGTCGCAACTATAATCCATTTGTTCCCAGAGGACGACAAAGGGAAAGGCCCGAGAAGGTCCATTCCCACGAGATCAAATGGTGTCCGTGGTGGTGCGATCGGCTGGAGCAGGCCCGCGGGTCTCACAGGCGGAGTCTTGCGGCGCTGGCACTCACGGCAGCCTTTCACATATCGATGTACACTAGTTGATAGTCGCGGCCAGTAATGCTGTTGGCATACTCGGGCGAGAGTTCGCGAATAGCCCAAATGTCCTGAGGTGGGCTCGTCATGGCACGTAAGGAGGATTTCATCAGGCATGTCGGTAGGAACAACAAGTAGGAAGGCTTTGTCGCTACCACGGGGTTTTTCTTGTAAAGAATGCCTCTTCTTAGACAAAAAGAGGGCAGTTCGCGAGCAATGTGTTGAGGGACCTGAGAGTTGCGGCCTTCCAGGGAATCAATTACTGGGCGTAATTCATCGTCTGCCCGCTGCTTTCACATAAATTCGGAGTCATTAACTGCTCCGAGAAAGGCATCTTCATCTTCGGAGCCCCTGACAGCGTTCCCCACAGGTGCTCGAGAAAGCGCGTCGGCGTCTTCGTGTTTGCGTCTGACCTGTACACAATCGTAATATCATACTCCTGCAAACGCGAACTCCACCGTGCGAGACGGCCGGATGGATCTCTGAGATTTGCCAGCCAGCAGGGCGAGTGGTGGTCGGTCACCACTTTGAAGGGACGACCGTAGAGGTAAGGCCGAAATTTGGTCGTCGCCCACACGACTGCGAGGCATTCTTTTTCTGACGTAGAATAGTTGGTCTCAGCTCGAGAAAGAGTACGACTGGCGTAAGCTATCACATGCTCAACGCCGCCATGTCGTTGTACAAGGACAACGCCAAGTCCGACGTTGCTGGCATCTGTATGAATTTCTGTAGCAGCGTCCTCACCAAAATGGGCAAGAACAGGGGCTGTTTGCATTCTCTGTCATAACTCTGTGAACGCTGTATCTTGTTCTGCGCCCCAAATAAAGGGTACGTCATCTCGGGTGAGTCGCGTAAGAGGTTCAGCTATCTTAGAGAAGTTGGCGATAAATCGGCGGTAATACGCGCACAAGCCGAGGAAACGGCGTACTGCTCTTTTATCTGATGGAACAGGGAAGGTGGCGACAGCAGCAGTTTTGTCTGGATCAGGTCGCACTCTATCCGCACTAAGGACATGTTGCAGAAATTTCAGCTCTTCATAGCCGAAATGGCATTTTTGGGGTTTCAGCGTGAATTCAGCTGTGCGAATGGCTTCCAGAACCTTTCTCAGACGCTTCAGATGTTCTTCGAAGCTCTCGGAAAAGATGACCACATCATCTAGGTAGACAAGGCAGCTTTGCCACTTAAAGCCAGCGAGAACTGTGTCCATCATCCTCTGAAAAGTGGCTGGTGCAGAACAGAGGCCGAAGGGAAGAACTCGGAATTCGTAAAGTCCGTCTGGAGTCACAAACGCGGTTTTTTCTCGGTCTCGTTCTTCCACTTCAATTTGCCAATAGCCACGAAAAATACTTCGCACGTCGTAATCTGTCGAGGGAGTCGTCGACCCGTGGAAGCGGGTGGACGTCCTTTTTTGTGACGCTATTAAGCTTCCTGTAGTCCATACAGAATCACAGCGTTCCGTCTTTTTTCTTCACTAGACGACTGTCGAGGACCACGCGCTGCTGGATGGTTGAATAATCCCGTCATCGAGCATCTCTTTTACTTGTGTCTGAATAGCCTCGCGTTCTTTGGCAGAAACGCGATAAGGCTGCTGACGGATGGAGCTAACGTCATCGTCGGTAATAATTCGATGCTTCGTGAGGTGTGTTTGACGGACTTTAGAAGAAGAAGCGAAGCAAGATCTAAACTCCCTTAAAAGGTCGTGAAGTGCAGCCTTTCTCTCGTCTGACAGCGTCGAATTAATGTCGATGTGGTCTAGAAATTCCTCATCCTCATTCGTTTCCTCGGACGCGAAGCACTCCGTGACGTCGGCAACAGGTTCTCCATAAGCTAGGATGATTCCACGGAAAAGATGCTGGTGCTCGTAATTGAAGTTCGTAGCTAGTATCGTTGACTGTCCGTCACGGACGCGCACAACACTTCGGGCGGCGCATACACCTTGGAGCAGCAGAAGTGATAAGTTGCTTTCAGCCACCACGTCGCCGTCTTGGAAGTCTTCACAAGTGACTTCGATGGGAACAGTTGCTCGAGGTGGCAGCGTCACACTGTCGTCAGCAACACGCAGCACAAGCCTACGGCAGTTATCAGCGTATCGATCTGTTGCGCCTTGAGTCGAGAAGGTAACAATGCACTCACAGAGATTTATGATGGCACCGTATTCCCGAAGGAAGTCCATGCCGATAATCAGCTGACGCGAACAGTCGCGAAGAACGAGGCAGCTGAGCACAAACGTTGACGCACGAATTTTCACTCTTGCGGTACAGCGACCCAGCGGTGTTACAACGTGTCCTCCAGCTGTTCGAATTCGCGTTCCATTCCACGGCGTGATCACTTTCCTGAGATATTTCGCTAGCCTCCCGCTGATGATCGAATAGTCTGCACCGGTGTCTACCAATGCACTGACCTGAAGACCGTCAACCAGCACAGGTATGTCGAGTGACACGCGGTCACGAGGTTCAGATGCGGATGTCGGCGTTTCTTCGGCACCGCGATTATTCTCTGACGAAATGCCTTCGGCGTTGCGTGCAAGCGTCGATGGGAGGTCTTCCGCACTTTGAGTCCCAGCGACCTTGCCCCCGAAGGCCGCTGCCTTCAGTTTTCCCGACGAGGGCTCGGGGAGCGTTCCCGTGCCGTCACCCCGAAACGTGGCCCAGTGGCTGCGGGTCTCCTCGGAGATGGTGACCGCGATTGCCGTCGTGTAAAGGGTGCACGCTGTTGCGCGAGATACTCTTCGATATCCATTGGCCTTTGACCAATTCGGGGACGAGGGGAATTGACGGAAAATCCGCGCAGTCCAAGTTGCCGGTATGGGCATTCGCGGTAAATGTGACCAGCCTCACCGCAATGATAGCAGAGGGGTCGTCTGTCTGGCGTACGCCAGAGATCAGACTTGCGCGTCGGTGCACGGCAACTATCGATGTCCAAGTCAGCGTGCGCTGACTGAATCGCGACTGACGGGATCATTGTCTGGATCGGAACGTATGGAATTGTCTGGATCGGGACTTGCGGCACTGTCTGGATCGGGACGTGCGGCACTGGCTGGATCGGAACTCCTTGACCCGAAAGAGGAGTGGCAGATCGCAAGGCTTCCGCGTACGTACGACGGCGACTGTCAGTAGACAAAGGAGCCGTTTGCGGATCAACCGTCGTGGGCGGAAAACGATGGGCGTGCAGCACCTGCTGGACCTTGTCGCGGATGACACTGGTGATAGAACCAACATCGATTTGCCTTGTCCCGTACATCTTTTCCATTTCTTCCCGGACGACAGATCGAATGATCTTGCGAATCCATTCGGGGCTCTTGCTCCCAGGGGTGGCGAAAATTTCGGGAGTTGAGGCAGCATTCACTTGACGGTCAAACTGGGCAAACCGTTGGTGCAGTACTCGCTCCATTGTTGCCGCTTCAGTGAGGAACTCAACAACACTTTTGGGGGGACTGCGCACCAAACCAGCAAAAAGTTGTTCCTTCACACCACGCATGAGGTGGCGCAACTTTTTTCTTCTGCCATAGCAGGATCCGCTCGCTTGAAAAGCCGTGTCATGTCCTCGACGTACATCGAGACGGTCTCGTTGGACATCTGGATGCGTGATTGTAGTGCACGCTCCGCCTGTTCGCGGCGGTCGGGGCTCCTGTAGGTCTCCAGGAGGCGACGCTGGAACTCGCGCCAAGATGTCAGAACATCATACCTGTTCAAAAACCACGTCTTGGCACCGTCTTTTAGGCAAGTGTACACGTTCCGGAGCTTCGCGGCATCATCCCAGTAATTGATCGCTGCGACACGTTCGAACTCACTCAGCCAGTCGTCAACATCTTCATGCTGCTCTCCGTGAAAGGGGCTAGGCATCAGCGGGTTCTGGACGGTGCAGTAGATCGGCGTGGAAGGTGTCGGAGCTTGCATGGGATCTTGTATCGAAGTCATAGTCGCTGCGTCAGTGGTTGGTGTCTCAGGTGGTAGGCCTGGTTGGCGGCGGCTTACTCTATGAACAGGAGTGTCCACGGGTGCAGGGCTTGTGTTCCGGCTGCTGGACGGGGTCTTGGGCATCGGGTGGATTGTAAGACGTTGTACCCAGCAACTCCACCAGTCTTGTCACGTTACTTTCGACAAACTTGATAAAATTGGGCTCGTTTAGTCGTCTACTCAAGCAGCGGCTCAGAGAGATCGTCTTTGTCTTTTTTCACTCTTCGATCTCACCCAAGCAAACCATGTGGCGATATGCAACAGAAAAAATAAAGAACGCTGCCCGACTGCACCGGCAATTTGCGAAAGGCAGCCACACGTTTTCTAGTTTTTCTTCTTTACAGCATCGGTGATATGCCCACCGTTTGTCCGGTTCGCGGCGGAGAGAAGAAACCATGATCTTGCTTGCGCGGTGGCAGCATCAAGCAAAAGTAAAAAGAGCTGGGCCTAGCTAAGCCAACGTAACTATAGGGAACCCTTATAAAGTCATGTTGAGTACTCTAAAACCTAATTAGCTACGCATAACTAAGATACTGAATACACACTGTATGAACCTTATTCAAGCCGAGCTGAGATTCTTGTAAACCTAGTCACACCACGCAAGGTAATATGTGGGAAGCTTAGTCCATTACTAGGTAAGACTGAGATTAGCTTGTGCTAATTTGCTTAACTATCTAACTAATTCTTAGATTTACGTACGATGAGACATAATTGAGATCCAGTCTTGAATATGCAAATTAGGGCAAAAATTTATTTGGAGAAATATGTTTCTTGGTAGTGCAATTGTGAAGCAATTAATAATGAAACCTGATCGATACCTAGCCAATACTAATGAATCACAATGTGATCGCGTCAGAATTTTGTGCATAGGCGTGGGAGGAAACGCGAGCCTAGTTAAAACCAGACAAGCCAGTTCCTACTAGCCTTGATCTGTTCCAGCCTTACACAACTGGGTGAAAGCTGAGCAAACTTTTACCGTGTCAAAAACTCGACCTATGGCCGGCCTTAAAGGGGTTCACATACATTTAATGACTGAGCTGTCGAATGGTAGCATTTGGCAATGTTGAGTTATAGTTAACTCAGCTTGCAGCACAGGATAACTTCGTATCCCTGTGTTGTTCGAGCTTCTTTTTTTAGCTACTTATTCTTCTCTAGCTGCAAAGAAAGGGGTTGTACTTTTTATCCAAGTGCGACTGCGGTTATGTGAATTGCGAATGACACAAGGCACTCTCACAACTAATCTCTGGGTAATGTAGCCTAGCCAGGCACCATTCGGGCCTTTCACAGCGTCTCCTAAGTTAAATTGTAATTTGTATTCAATAAATTTTGAATGAATGATTAATAATTGCTGGTGATTTCGCGTCCATAAAACACGATATGAATGTGAGAGATGCCGTAGTGGTGGACCCAGTAGTTCGACGATATGGAGTTCACGTGCTCATAACATGAAGCACACACGCATCTAGCAGTTTGCGCACACCATAATGTGGCCGCAAACGGGATCCCGCGAACTAAAGAGGTGTTACCTAACATATGGCTAAACGTATATTGTATGGCCGCTGTGGAGGTCAAAATACTGATGAAGGTTAAAATACTGGAGGTCCGCGTCCTTAAATAAAGTGCACGTTAAACAATTGTGGGTGCAAATTTTTTAGACCCCCACTACGGCACCTTTTAGAATTCTACGGTCGTTTAGGGAAGTTAAATTCCCAAGATAGCTATGGTTATTGAAGTAGAAGGGTTTTGTTCTAGAATGCGTTAGCTCGGGCTACACACAAAATGGCGCCTAGCACACATGACCACGCACGTGTTCCACCACTACAGATCTGCTGGTCACTTGAATTGATACATCAGAGTACTCAACAAAAGAGGAGACACAAATAAAATAATGCCCTTTTAGTGCTCCATGGTACATCGCACCAACTATAAAATAGAAATATTGAGACAAATAGCTAGGTTCTTACATGCCAAGACCACGATAATAATATGAGGCCCACGGTAGAGAACTTCAGAAATTTAGGCCCTCTTGTGGAACACATGTCGCTCATCTTGAGTGCTTTCCTGGACATTTCGCTGCAGTTGTGGGGTGAATTGCACCGAACGTTACAGTAATGAATGTACAACCTCACGAGGTGACGTCCGACTCCAGTTTGAGTGCTGTCACTACCTCGAGGAAGCAAGGAAACACATCCTGCGAGAGCGATGACACTGAGCTGTACTCCGCATCCTGCGACAAATCCTCAGATGACGGCTTTGAACTTGTCCATGTTTGGCATCGCAAGGCCAACTGACGGATTGTTAAGCCAACCTTGGTGTCAAGTGAGGCCACCGAGAAAATGGCGCCCCAGCGATGGCCCCAATCCATCCTGTTCGTGCAAAATAACGCTACTGATTTCTACGTGTTCTGAACAGGCAAGATCTTTCCCTATATTTCGAGAACACTGTGCCTAACGAGATCAAAGACGTATGGCTAAATATAAGAAGAAACATCCTCGCATTCGATGTGGCGCAACCGAGTGCGCTGAGCATGCGCAACAAGTAGCACAACTGGGAAACATAGCAGTTCGGTCCAGCCCCGCCACGGTGGTGTAAATGGCCATGGTACTCGGCTGTTGACCCGCAGGTCGCAGGATAAAATCCCAGCTGCAGCGGCTGCATTTCCGATGGAGGCGGAAATGTTGTAGACTCGTGTGCTCAGATTCGGGTGCACGTGAATGAACGCCCGGAGGTCGGAATTTCCTGGTCCATTCACTACGGCGTTTCTCATAATCATATGGGGGTATTCGGACGTTAAACCCCACATATCATTCAATAATTAGCAGTTAGGTCCATCATACCAGCTGATAGTGTGACCACATTAGGAGTAATTCACGATATTAACACGGAAATTACAGACGCAGACCTTCCAATATCTACAAAATCAGCGAGTCAAGACGACGTCATTGTTCGCGTTGGAGACCTTGATAACACACATTGTGTGACAGTAACGTTCAAAGGTGACTGTCTTTCCGCCTATGTGAAGGTTGGGCAATTTCTTCAACAAGTTCGACCGTTTGATCCTTAACTTGTGCAATGCTTCCACTGTCAGAAGATCGGCCATGTAAAGAATGTTTGCAGGAGCTCCACAGCGTGCCCCTTGTGCGCCGGACCAGACGCGGAAGACAACTGTAGTGCAACCACACCTAAATATCCTAACTCGCAGGGTGCTCACAAGACTTCTCCCAAAGAATGTCCGCACATAAAGAAATAATTTTCAATTCTGAAGCAAATGGTACGAGACAGCTCAACCCACAAATAAAAATAACTAGTTGTGGTTGCGCTAGGTTGAATTAGACTTGCGATACCGAATTACTGTGCGAGATAGGGCTGCCATGCCACTTTCGGCAGCAATGCGGTCGCTTTTCACAAGTTTTGTAGGGATCAGAAGATGGCTGCGAAATGCGTCGCTGCAGTTAAAAGGTAAGACTTCAAACCTACGAGATCAAGTGTTCTCTGTCCAAGCACTTCTGTGACAGCAACTACGTATGTAGCCCGGTTCTCATGCAATCACTGAAATTGGCACTCAAGTGTAAGTGACTTAGCAGCGACGCGGTTCCTCTCGTGCTTTTGCATCTGAGGGTGCGCTCACCTCTACCACAGGTTGCCCTCGTGAAACGAAAAACTAAAAACTGAGGGAAGACCGTAAGACTACCTAAGTGGTATTGCAGAACGGGGTTAGTATATAGGTGAGCCTGCGCCTACCGCAGCCGTGATCAGCTCACTGTGCTGCCTCGTATCCTCAACGCTCACTTCAAATCTTCATGAAAAGCGCGCATCGTGAGCTGTTACTTAGACACCATTAAATGCAATTGTACTAGATCTGGCACTCAATAGGACGCGATCTCCCAGTTTCAGCGAAGGCTAGCAATCACGTTTTTGATTGTATTTATCAGAGGCCATCTTGATCACCAAAGAGATCTTACCAAAGATCTCACCAAAGAAAACTTTACCATGGGTGCTGTAGGTAGACTTTTTCTTGCGTAAAAATTTTAGATCAAAATCCAGAATCATCCGGATGCATTTATACAAGAATTACTCATACGATGAACTAGAAAAACTATAATGGCTACCGTAACGTTCGACCACTGCCAAATGCCACCACATGAAGCAAAATAGTTCACCGTGAAGCATAGCACAGTTTGTTTTTCATACAGACTATGTCAATTTCGGTCATTGCGTCTGTGACAGAGTCGAATACAGTCAGTACATCTGAATGTGCATATTATAGGTGAACATACCGTTGGAATCTAAAGTGTTCATGCGCCTGCAATTTTATTTAGAAGCTCTGCCTCCACAGCATTGTTCTGCTGCCTACAATCTACACTGTGCTGAAGGGGGCTCGTCATGACAGTAGTTCTTATATCGATTTATACAGACGTGCTACATATCAGTAAATTGAAATGAAGATGAGAGTAAATGTATAACAACGCCCAAAAAGAAATGTGGCACTGCACAAAAATATCCCAGCATGAATGTTGAGGCACGTCGCGTTTCGTATGTATCCTCCTTTTTCCCCATTTGTACGGAGTGCGTATAAGAGCACCAGTGGTGAAAATATGTGTACACACATATCGGTGAGCAGCATTGAAATCAGGCACTCTACACGATAGCCGCATGCTTCTAACGCAGCTAATATACCGCTTGCATTTTAACACACTATCACTGTTGTACTGGCTAAAATTTACAAAACGCAAAGTATTCCAAATATTAGAACTGAAATATATAAACCAGGCTAATTATGCGCAAGCTCGAAGCGCAGTTCCAAGAACATGTAACCATTGCGGCAAAGTGCACCACTCATTTGTTTCTTTTTATCGTGGTAGCACACTTACTCATCGCATGTTTCTTGCCAACTGCTATATGCGATACTGACCACATCAACAACGCTGCACTCTGAACAGTGAAATCAATGAACAGCTGATGTTTTCAAAGAAAAGTATTTGACTAAAAGGGAGTGAAGATGCTGCTGTTTCTTGTCGGATTTATTATCTGACAAGGAACAGCAGGCTTTAGTGCCGCCCCTCCTTGGTGGCGGCTTTCAATGAGCGTTTCTTTCTCAAAATAGCCAAGCCTCCTTTGAACTTCAAGCTCAGCGCTATGCTCTGCGCATAACAGCAACAAAGACTAGTGACCCCCGTGTGCCACCATCTGCGTAGCAATTCCACGCCGGGCGAGGTGGACTCCCCAAAGTTCCTTCCTCTTAGCCATGTGAGCATCCGACTTTACTCACAAGTCGCCCGTAGTAGATCTCTTGGAGGTGGTGAGGGCTTGATCCGAGGTCGCCACTCCAACTATGCTGGATTACGTGGGCGCGCCACCATACATACTGTCCGAGCACCTGGATCATGGAACAGACCGAAAACTTCTCAGCCTGGCGTGAAAGAACCGACTTCTTAGCAGCGGCATCCACATACGCTAGATTACGGAGGGACGCAAGTACCTCCTACCAATGCTACCAAGTATGTCTGGTCTTTTGTCAAGGAATGCCTTCCTAATGCCAGCGCTTTTAAGTCGTTAGATCAGAGGAGCTTACCATTCTCCCAGGCATTCCAGCTGTGTTCTCTTCGCATAGCGAACTACGGTGTTAGCCTTCCTTGGAAACACACCATGGCAGACACCGTACCAGTGTCCCTTCATGTGATCTTCATTATTTTTCTTTTTCGAGGCACCTCGCCCCCGGACGCTGGGTTACAGAGGATCGACACCACCTCCGTCATGGATATCATTTTTATCAGTTTACTACAGTAATATTAGGCACTGACATGTACCCTATATGTACCAGTCTATGTTTCCGTCACGAAGAACAGGGCTGGTTCGGAATAACTTTTTTGTGTCGCATCATCGCTGCTGACATTGTCTTTGGTCGTCACCATTGCAGTTATGACCAGCTGAAAAAAGTACGGATGTGCAGCAAATTAGTTACGCTTCCACAGTTCGCCATACTAACAGCACAAAACCGATTTCGCCCCGCCACGGTGGTCTTTTGGCTAAGGTACTCGGATGCTGACCTGCAGGTCGCGGGATCAAATCCCTGCTGTGACGGCTGCGGAAGTGTTGTATAATCGTGTGCTCAGATTTGGGTGTACGTTGAAGAACCCCAGGTGGTCGAAATTTCCGGAGCCCTCCACTGCGGCGTCTCTTATGATCAGTGGTTTTTAGGACGTTAAACCCCACGTATGAAAAAAAAACTGATTTCAACGGATAAACCCAGCCTCACCTGCTGCCAAGCACAGTCAGCTGTTCTCACCGTCCCGCACGTGATGTCATGGAACTTTGACCAGTCACAGTATCAGCAGAACTTGCCAACTCCGTTACTTGCGCAATGTGACGAATCCGCCGAAACAGAAATACATACCGACGCAAGCAGTTTAGAACTCGGCGCCGTTGTTTTGCAGATGGCTAGTGGACAATATAGGGTCCTCAGTCATGCTAGCTGGTGGCTATCAAATGGGGAGGCCACCTATTCTACAACTGAAAATTAGTGTCACCACAGCTTGTCTTGGCTGGCAAACTTGAAAGACCCATCGGGTCGTTTCACAAGGTTGAACTAGAGACTGCAAGAATTCAACATTTCCGTCACTTACAAGTAAGAAAAAAAGCGCTCCGATGCAGACTGCCTGCTTCGTGTCGTAGTCGACGCACCGCCGCAAAATTACCGGGATGATGACTGCTTTTCGGGAACCGTAAGCTCCGACGTTTCCGATGAATAACGACGAAGTGGTCGAGAACTCATGATCTTTATTGAGTTCATAAAAAGCAGTGCTGACAATGCCCCGAAGGTATTCAAGCGAGCACTGACGTCGTTTCTCTTGTGAAATGACCTTTATCAAAAGAACTTCTGTACACGTCGAGCCACGCACCTTCTTGTGCTGTCTTTCGGATAGCGACCAAAAGTACTCCAGGTCCTGCGCAACCACCACATGACTGGAAATCGGGTGTTGTGCGCACGCTCGCCAGAATACAGCAAAACCATTACTGTCCTCGCCTTGCTGTCAACGTAGCTTATTACGTGAAGACTTGGCGAGATTGTGAATATTGTAAAAGGCACTACCGACTAGGGCAGCGAACTCATACAGTCTATCGATCTTCAACGCTGACCAATTCAACAAATCGACATGGATCAACAAGGGCCGTTTCCGAGTTCGACATCAGGAAATAAATAGATCATCGCCACTGCCGACTACCTTACATGCTATGCCGAAGTAAGCGCCCTGCCTAGAAGCAGTGCGTCCAAGGTAGCCAAGCTTAATGTGGGAAACATCCTTTTACTTCCCAGCGCACTGAAGGCCCTAATCACCGACACAGGTAGAGTCTTTACAGTGGACTTGACTGAGACGATCCTGACGAACAAATCATTACCAGACCACCGTCTACCATACAAACCAGTGCCTTCTTTATTTTGTCAGTGCCCGGGTGAAGGAGTGGATTTAAATGGGATGTGGGCGTGCTAGTGCGGCATTTCGCCGCCAGTTGCCGCCAGCGCATTTCGCCGCCAGTGTGTCCATGTGGGAGCCCGTAGCGACCTTGATGCAGAAGCTCTGCTGGCCGCCACTCCCGCGCCCTGGCCACCTTCTTCACTCGGTCCCGACTGAGCCACGTCTGCTTGGCTTCGCTGTTTTTTTCCCATGGCTGTCCTAAGTTTCCGTGGAGGTACCATATTGGCTTATAATCTTCACGCCCACACGTGCCGCAACCGAGCACTATTTTCATCGTCCTCTTTGGTTGAGGCTGATGGCGTGGCGCACTTTTCAAATGTGCACAATCGCATCACAAAAGCCCCCCTTTCGAAAAGTTTTTTTCCGCCATGAAAAAACTGCAGATGATTGTGCGTTTCACCACACACAACACATATCCTGCCCAACGTTCACTGCAATTTTACAATCAATCCACTTGTACTTTGCGCGCTCACACAAAATTTACTGGAATTCCACTACACAGTTCACAGCCAAGGTACAGCGTCATGCCCAAAACTAAGAAAGTCAAACTTCTTCGGAAATGAGAGTGTTAAACCCAGAATATATACAAATGATGCAAGTCTTTGTCCATGTGGTCTGAGTCGAAATGGAGCAACCGGTTATTTGAACACAACTCTCATGTTATAGCGTCCCACTCCTGGCGAACAATATATTTCTTTTGTTTGATCCGCATGCAAAACTAAACCATGTAGCGTTTTTGATCGGACGCCTGCCTGCCTGTAGTTCTGCCTCATAATAATCTTACAGTAACTAGCCGATTGCCTTAGTGCGTGTAAGCTTGGACAACAACAGCAGTTGTATTCTACAAGTCTGAGCAGTGTGGAATGTTCCACTGCCCTGTTTAGTCGCATAATTGCCTTGTCTAGACCCAAAAGCCTTTGAGCGATCAATATTGTAACCTGAACGTCTTCCTGATCAGCTGACGCCAGGGAGGGAACCTGAGATTCCACATTGTTTAAAGAGCTTTGCAGTAGAACTGGCTTGCTATATTCTCGTTCACTTTTTGCAAGGACAGCCGTTTTACTGTGAATACAGTCGACCTCCATATTTAGGCCTTCCTGGCATTCTACTTCATCATCGGCCAATGGCTCCACTTGTGACACTGCCATATACACTTAGGCAGGTGTTCCTGCCCTTTTTGTCAGTTCACTTGCGTAAATATTATCGGAAATAGTTATGAACTTCTGTCTGTTCATACCATAGCTATTCATGTGGCCATCAGCTCTGCCAGCGGCATCTGTTACTACAGCTGTAGGCATGCAGACAGACACTACTACGACTCCCTCTGAGTCTTCTACTTGGCTTGCACGCAAGTCACGTGCTCCTTCATCTGACTTCTTTTTGTTTTGCAAACTGAATGATTTCGTGGTCGTTCCCTGCTCTTCGCACGGAACGCTGCGTGCTCTGCTTTGACACTACGTAATCACAGTGCCACGTTGAGGTGAGCAAACTGTATGTTTCTCGACCATGCGTGCGCCCTTGCTTACATCTGCTACTGTTAAGCAGAATGGGTCCAGGGCTATCGCATTAGAGTTACCTACAAGGCATACGCTTCTTGCTGTATCCCTTGTTTCACTTCGTGCACCGGAAGAATCGGAGTCTCTTTTAGAGATTGCTCCTTGGTTTCCGGACGTGCCGCCAACACCAATCGTCCTTTTGTCAGCGTTTTGTAGAGGACTCTATACCTCTTCTATTATTGCGCATCTTTTGAACCAGTTCGAGTAGCCACATGACTACACAAGGAACTCGCCTGTTTATTTTTGAAACTTCTCGCGAAGCGATATTTATCAAGGTCACCAAACGTCGACTATTCTCGCCCTCACTCTTCCCGTCGACTCTTCCGTCTACTTGTAGGAAACCTGTACATAAAGTTGCATCACAGGTGTTCTTAAGAGGGCCATGAAAAAGAGAAACTGAATTCCCAATAAAAGTACTAGCATATGAGAACATATCAATTATCTGCTCTATGAAACTGAGCTACGAATATTTCTTTCGCCAGTCCCTACCTTTTAGTCACTTCGCTTCGCCCTCCGCCAGTTTCAGCCGCAGCTGAAACGACTTTTGCCTTAGCTCTTCAATGTCCCTTTCATTCTTTCTCAGCTCCCTTTCAATCTCAATTCTCTCCTCCTTCTCTTTTCGAATGCGCCTCTCGCGTTCCTCAAGCCAAGCCACCATTTCTTCGCCTTTTAGACCCTTGCGTCTTGCCAACTCTTCTAAGTCTGCCCTACTCATATTCCTGTTCTAGCATAGAGAGGTAATAGGAAAATGGTCTCGTCCTGTCGCGGGCGCCAGTATTCACAACGCTATTTAATGGGCAAGCTCTTGTGTAGGTTCGTAAAAAGTAAAAACCCCCGATGACAAAAACATAATCGAGAAACGAGCCCACGAGATCATTTGTTACCACCAAGTTACTAACACTTAATATATTCCAGAAAACCCTAAAAGACAAATAACAGACAAAAACACAGTATGCATAACAAGAAAGAGGTTAGCAGGAAGAACGAACGGCTAAAGACGTGAACAGTGCATGAAAATAATTGTTCAGTGGAAAATTACCCTTATCACAACATAGCGAGACGCGGTGCTTGCACCGGAGGCTCTGCTACCAAGGCATGAACGCACTCGCGCAAATGGTGACAGCGCTCAAGAGGGGCTTGCAAGTGATGCGATGGAGTAACGGTGGAGACGCATTTGTGCAGCAGGGTAAGAGTGGCGAATAGGTGTAGACGCTCACGCCTTTGGCTGACATAGAAGGAAGCGTCGCGCTGGTCGAGGTCAGTGACCTTTCGGTGTTCGGCAGCCGCCGCTCGCACACGAAGCCGGAGACGTTCTTTGACCAACGCCAGAAGACCGGCACAAGCCTGGCCCCTGTCAGGTGACGGGAAGAAGATCTGTGTCCAGGTGAGTGCCCGCAGCGACCTTGATGCAGGAGCTCGCCTGGCCGCCGCCCCCGCGCCCTGGTCACCTTCTTCACTCTGTTCCGACTCGGCCACGTCTGCCTGGCTTCACTGTTTTTTTCCCATGGCTTTCCTAAATCTCCGTGGAGGCACTTTATTGGTTTAAAATCTTCACGCCCACAGGTGCCGTAACCGAGCGTCACTTTCTTCGTCCTCTATGGTTGAGGCTGATGGCGGGTTGCACTTTTCATGAGCACAATCACATCACAGTGACACGGGATGAACCTCGTTTGACTTCACGGAAGCTAGCAGTAAATAGAATTTGAGAAGCGATAGAGAAAGATGAGACCGGAGCTTCGGGCTAGGAATGTTTTCAGTTACGATACTTTAAGAATGTTGATACTGAATGAAGGAAAAGAACTCGAAAGTTGTCGAGCAAGTATTTAGACAACAGCAGAATACCAAGCCAAAAGGAAACATTGGTTAAAAAGAAGGTGAAGGAAACAGAGGGTGCGAAATCATCACAGAAGGCCTATCAAACTTTCAAGCAGGGAATTGCTAAATAAAAGATCTACGAGAATACTCGTCATAGTTCTCTGCTGTTCAAGGGCAGAACGCGAGTATCGCGGACCAAGATGTACCCAGGCAAACACGAAGGCACAGGCACGTTATATAGTGCACGTGGAGAGGATGGAGGAAACGGCTGATCATTTCCTTATGCTCTGTAAGGGGCTTCATTCTATAGTTCAAGATAGTAGCACAGAATGTTTCAAAGCATTGTTGTTTAGTGTTAGTGAAGGTAAAATAGACTTTTAACGGGTTGAAATAACCAGCAGAAAGCTAACTGATTGGTGGCTACAATCAAGGCACGAGAGAAATTCAATCCTAAACACATAGTGATAGCACTTAACTTTCTTTCTAGGTGGCATGAGCCACCACCCGATGCAAAGGACACAGCCGAATACACTCATACATCCATCAATCCATCCATCCATTCGTACATGCCACCACGTCATCTCTCATGCAATTAATTGTCACGGCTGCATTCAAAGCTGCTATATGCTTGTTTTTCGGCTGTATTTGCGTTGCTCAAGGTGTACTGGAATTTTAGAAATGAGAATTCTGAAGCACTCGTTGTTCTGAACCCCCAGCTTATTTCAAAGATATGTGTTGTTCGCGACTACTTGATCGAGGCGCTCGCGCGTCATGTGCTAGGCCGATACCAGATAGTTCATGCTAGTAATCCGCGGAAGGTTGTTTTGCCATGATGACGTTCTCTTGGCAGAGAGTTGATTTTTGACTATTTGAAAGTCTATTTTTAAGACAAACGTTTGCCAAGAGCTAAAATAAAAGCTTGTTCTCCGATGCTAGCTACTCTCTAGTGGCGTGGCGCATTATGCACAAGCCTGGAGTTTATGCACTAAATAGCACAAAATGCCACCAGTCTGCTTCCACGAATATAGGTCATCATCCGTTCTCTCCGCAAAGCATTACATGTGTTGTCACAGAGGAAAAAGAGGTGTCAGATAATGAGGGACTACGGCAGGTGATTTTACTATTTGAGAGCCTAAATAATAAAATTATTGTGAAATAAACAAGAACCGCTCCATATGCGGCGGTTACTCTGTGATCGGGGCCTATACTTTGAACAGGCGCCGTTAAAGTGTAAAATATAATGCTGACTCACCTTGGGCTAAAGTGACAGGGGTGAAAATTGCGGCCTGTGGTCAGTTAATTGCTTGAGCTTGTCTGCGAATTCGTGGACGTGTTGTTGTAGCCTTAATAACCAGCTGCTCAGCTCTGTTTGTCAATGTCAGCTTGTCAATGCAATGTCAGCTTTGCACACGGCAGTGATCGCGAGGCAGCGTTGCTACTAATAGGCTAAGTTGTTCACTGTTCATATGCAGTGCACTCCGGTTTAGTGATACTAATTGTCATCTTGCGGAACGTGAAAGGTAGTCTCCATCCATCACTACTTATAATCTATAAAATAGTCAAGTTCTAAATAACAGATACATATTGGAGTGTATTACGAATATTTATTAAGAGGCCAATTGTCCTGTCTGATTTCTAAAAGCTTGCACCTGAACATTAACAGAAGGTGAAATTTCACGTAGCTGATGCGATAGAGTGTGCATTGAGGCGATAGCTTTTAATGCCTCATCAAAAGCGATAATTGATGGCCTGTGGCATTCGACGTCTTGCGTCGGCGGTGTGAACAGGAGTGATGCAAGGCATCATGACGTGAAAACGTCATCATGTGACATTACAATTCATAAGTGTTCGTGACGTATTGGAAGGTCACATAACTTGACAGTATAATATAACATCTTCGCTTGCTTGAAATGGGCCGATAATGAGGGATGTTCTTAACCAGCTGAGAGGCAGAAAGCTACTTTTGTCTCGAATCTTTGAGGCAGCAAGAAACACTTATGTTGGGCTGCGAAACAACTCAGAGGAAAGTATGAAACATTCAGTGCAATGATCGGAAGAAAAAGAGAATTATTCTTGCTTTTTAGTCGTCTCAGGTAAATCGACAAGAGAACCGGCGAGTTTTTTTGTAACAAAAAACAAACAAAAACTATATGATTTCTTTCCGTCAGATATGCTTAGTGGTACACAGCAGTATTATATAGTGGGATATGCAAATGTGTGCAAAGCTTGAAAGATAAAATAAAACGTTAATACTATAAAACTTGAATGCATATATTGAACCAGTATATAGCACGGTCTGACAGAGCCAGTTGTAAACCGCGTGCCTCTAATTTATTGTTGCTTTTCATCCCCTTGCACATATTGTTTCATTCTTTTATTATTTTATTCTCAACTTTTCTGAAAGCCTTATGTTATGGTGTCTTTTTCAGAAGAGGCCATGCTGCATTCTCTCTTAAGTTTTTGTGATTGTCCCGCTCTACTGTCAACCATTCTCAGCGCAAAATACGCCAATAGGCTTCTAGAAGCTTGAGAATTGCAGTACTACGCACATATCTTGAAAATTACAGAATATTCTGGAACCTACGTCACCGCTAGATATGATGCTAGTATATTAGACGACAACTGCATAAAAACCGACACGCTCCATCGCTTGTGAGTAGATCGATAGCCCAAGCTCTGTTAACCGCTATCAGTGCCAGTGTCCTGCTGTAATCTAACTTTCCTTTTACGGGGCCACAAGTTTGGCGCAAATAAACAGTTTGACCTGCAGTCTGCTCCAATCGGCCGCGTCATGACCCCGTGGCAACAAATTAGCTCATAGCTTCTGGTTTTGTGACGAAAGCTGTCAAAAGCTATGAAGTAATTTGGCCGCACTGTTTGTTGAAGGAAAATATACCTTGGCGCCGCCAGCAAGGTCTACGGTTCTCGACGAGTGAAAGCAGGCTAGCAAGGTGCCATCAATATTGCACCAAAGGTTCGGCAGCTTCGGCCAATTTGTGCTCATTTATGTCACTTCGAGTTTCTTTCCGGCTGCTGAAAAACAAAGGCGAATGTTAAGGTGTCACTGAAGAACGTATGGCAAGCCATCAGCGTCTCGAAGAAGAAGAAGAGGCTGCGCCGCAGCTGCTCCACGTCTTAGAGCAAGCACGAGATAAAAAAACGCCAGCAAAAACGCCAGCGTTTGTGGACGTCCATGCCAGAGCAGGGATAAATCAATCATGTAGGAAACCAAATGCCGCGCGTCTTCCTACAAGTGTTGACGCGGACTTCGAGCAGCAACGCGCACCTACTTGTTCTTTCGTCAACGCACCGAGCGTAACGGCCAACTCTCCTTCTTAAGCCCCATTTATTTCGGCTGACCATGGACACCACACCCAAAAGCGACGCAACGCTGAATCCCACGGTACCTGACCCTCTTGTCTCTACCCTCAGGCACCCGAAGTTTTGGCATGTGGACTCTGAACTCTGGTTTCTGAGCGTCGAGCCACTCTTCCGACGACATCGAGTAACGACACAAACAATGAAGTACGGTTACGTCAACGGCGCTTTATTACCTGCTGTAATCGCCATCATACGAGACATTCTGCTTTCTCCACACCCTGCCAACTCTTACGACACCCTTAAAGACGAGCTCATACGCCAGACAGCTGTGTCGGAACACCGTAGGCTGCAGCAGCTACTGACTTCGGAAGAACTAGGTGACCGAACGCCTACGCAACTTCTGCGTCGCATGTGACAACTGGTCGGGGGCCACTCTGCTGCATTGGTCGCATCCATCCTACGCGAACTCTTTTTACAGCGACTGCCACAGCAGGTGAAGATTATTTTGAGTGTATTGTCTCCGGAAACCCTCGTCTCGCTAGCGCGGATGGCCGACAAGGTTATGGATATCGGTGCACCGTCCATATCTGCGATTGAGAGACCAGGTGAATCTACTCTCCGCACCGGTCCGCGACGACCGCTTGTACCGACTTCTTCAAGCTAAAGAGGAGCTCAAGCGCAATGTGGATCAGTTGGCGACTGAACTGAGCGCGCTCAAGGTAGACCACCACTGCAACGCGTCACGACGACGGCGTCGACGCCGCGACAGATCGCCAAGCCGGCCTCTCAGCGTCTGCTGGTACCACCACCGATACGGAGCTCAAGCTCGTCAGTGCAAACAGCCATGCCAGTTTTCGGAAAACGCACGGGCCATGCACTGACGGCGGCCAGTGTCTCAGGCCCGACATACAGCCGCCTATTCCCCGCCACGGACCACGTCACTAAAGTCCGCAACCTCATTGACACAGGTGCCGAAGTGTGTGTTGTTCCTCCTACGTTGGGGGACCACCAACGACGTTAGACCTCACCACCTGTCACCGCGATCGATGGTTCGACCATATGGACCTACGGACAGAGGTCTGCTACGCTTGACATCGGCCTGAAACGCACGTTTCGGTGGATCTTCTTAATGGCCGACTAGCGTGCACCCATATTGCGTGCGGACTTTGTTTGGCTTTCTAAGCTAGTAGTAGACTTACGACATAGCCGTCTCGTGTATTCTGAGACCCTCCTCGCAGTTCAGGGCGTGACATCAAATATGCCACCTTTGCGTCTCGTGCAAGCTAGCTCATGCCAAAGTCTCCCTGCCGTGATCTACGCTTCTGCAAGAATTTTCCGACCTCTTTCGTGCTCCATCTCTTGAAGACCCGATACGCCACAATGTCACTGTTCACATATTGCAAGTAGGAGCGCCGGTGTTTGCGCGTGCTTTTGGTCTCGCTCCTGACCGCCACAAAATTGCACGCCGAAAATTTGATCACATGCTTCAGCTTGGATACGTCCGCCCCTCTTCCGGTACCTCATCGTCACCGCCACACATGGTTCCCAAGACCTTTTGTGACTGGAGACTGCGCGGTGACTACCGCCCCCTAAACAAAGTGACGGTACCAGACCG
Organism: Rhipicephalus annulatus; assembly: GCA_013436015.1. Lineage (NCBI taxonomy): Eukaryota > Metazoa > Arthropoda > Arachnida > Ixodida > Ixodidae > Rhipicephalus > Rhipicephalus annulatus. Next base: position 218,347 of record WOVY01009648.1, on the reverse strand, counting down.
CTATCCAATACCCCACATCCAGGACTTCATGGCATTTCTACATGATTCCACCATAGTTAGCAAAATTGACTTAATAAAAGCATACCACCAAATACCTGTCGAGCTTTCCGACATACCGAAGACGGCCATATTAACACCTTTGGCATGCTTAAATACACGCGTATGCCTTTCGGTCTACAAAACACCGCACAAACCCTTCAACAGTTCGTGGACCAGGTGCTTCGTGGTTTGACCTTCTGCTTCGCGTACATCGACGTCATCCTTGTCTTGAGCACCACTGCAGAAGATCACGAACTTCACCTGCTTCAGGTTTTCACACGACTTCGCAAATATAAACTAGTCGTCAACGAACCAAAGAGTGAGTTCGACGTTTCCTCACTGGACTTTCTTGGCCATTATGCGGATTGGCGCGGGATCTCTCCACCGGCCGCGTGTGTTGAAGCTATACTGCAGTTTCCACAACCAACAAATACGAAAATACTACGTGAAATCCTTGGGCTTGCCAACTATTACTGGCTGTTTATTCCTCATCGCGCTGCCATCTTGCAACCACTTCATGCACTTCTATTTGTTCAAACGAAGCCCAACGCTTTCATTTCCTGGATGGACGGTGCAGAAACAGCTTTTAGTTCCATAAAGGCAGCTCTGCCTAACGCAACACTCCTCGCGCATCCAAAGAATGACGCCATCATGTCACTCACAGTAGAAAGCTAGCACGTCCCCATAAGAGCAGTCTTGAAGCAGTTGGTCGACGGAGTTTCGCAGCTGGTTGCTTCCTTTTCACGGAAGCTCTCACAGACCGAGCGTCATTAAAGCACATTCGGTCGCGAAATGCTCGCTGTATATTTCGCTGTCAAGCACTTTCAACACTTTCTAGAAGGTCGGCAGTTCCATATCTTCACCGACCACAAGCCGCTTACGTGTAAATCAACCACTACCAACTCTGCCCCACCCTACGTCATATCCGCCCACTTGTCTACATATCGGAGTTCACGAATCATATCCTGCAAATCAGTGGCAAAAACGACCCCGTTGCTGACGCGCTTTCTCGAGTATAAATAAACGCAACTATAGATGATGGCCCACCAGTCGATTTCGCAGCCATGGCTACTGCACAACAGGGTGACAGCGAGCTTTAGGTGTGGCGACGCCAAAAAAACTTTCTCAAGCTCAAAAATATCCAACTTTCAGGCTGCGTGATCAGCCTGGTTCGCGAGAACTTTACCGGTTGTTTTCGCCATTGTGTTCCAGCACCGTTTCTCCGCAAGGAATTCGACACCTTGCATTCTTTGTCACACCCCAGTATACGTGCGACTCAGTGCCTCATCACAGGGCGATATCTATTGCCTCTAATGAACATCGACATCCGCCGCTGGACACGTGCTTGCCTCAAGTGCCAGCTAAACAAAGTCCAAGGCAACATGGTTAGCCAACTGGGTACCTTCACAGCTCCTGACTCACGGTCCAATCACGTGCTCATGGACCTCGTAGGCCCTTTGGCCCCTTGGCAAAACAGCTGGTATATGCTAACCTGCGTAGACAGGTTAACGCGGTGGCCTGAGGCACTACCCCTCCACCGACATCACGGCAGAGTCAGTCGCCCGCGGACTCATCACCATGTGATTAAGCCGCTAAGGAGTTCCCAAGACCATCGCAACGGATCGTGGTCGTCAATTTGACTGCCCGCTCTTCCGCACCTTGTCTTGAATGCTTGGTGTCAACCACATCAAGAGGACGGCCTACCACTCGATGTCAAGTGGCTTGGTTGAGAGATTTCACCGCCAACTCAAAGCTTAGCTCATGGCCTCCCAATCATTCATACCCAGGACAGAGCGACTACCACTGTTCCTCCTCACCCTGTGCAGCACAATACGTACGGATGCATCCTGCTCCTCAGCTGAGCTCGTATATGACACTACCCTAAGGCTTCCTAGGCAGTTTTTCGATACGTCACCGGTATCACCATCGGACGTAGCTGATTATGCCAGTCACTTCAGGAATGCCATGAGAGATGTGTCGCGTATTCCTGCACGTCAGCACTCACGCCCAAGTTTCGTCAGTCGTGCACTTCACGACTGCACCCACGTCTTCATACGACATAACGCAATCAGACCACCACTGCAACCTCCTTACGATGGACCCTTTGAGGTCGTCAAGCGTTGCCCGAAGCATTTCGTTTGGTTGCTTGATGAACGCGAAGATAGTGTCTCCGTTGACCGCATGAAGTCGGCTGTTCTCGACACTGACGCCGTCCTCAAATACAAACCGTCCGCGAAAACCAGACGAATACGCTTCGCAATAACAGAACCTACAACCTGCTCATAGGGGTCGCTCCTTCGCGCACGGGTTACCTCGCTAGAGGGGGGGGGGCTATGGCAAGCCGCTAGCGTCTTGAAGAAGACGAAGAAGTTGCGCCACAGTTGCTCCACGTGTTCGAGCCAGCACGAGAGAAGAAGACGCCAGCAAAAACGACAGCGTCTGTAGACGTCCACTTTTTCACGTTTTTTCAAAGGACCATTAGTATTGTTCATATCTAATTTCTTTATTTTAGCAAGTGTTGTACAAAAAAATATCTATTATAAGTTACAGTGTGGCCAATCCCCCTTGTGGGTATGAGCCAAGACCTGCTAGGCAACAAGACAAGACAAAAGCATCCATGCCAGATCTAAGATAAATAAATGATGTAGAAAACCACACCCCGCATGTCTTCCTACAAACGTTATTTGCGACACCGAAAGCAAGAAAACGCGCGAAGTGAGATACATGGCACGGAAAATTACTGAGATAATTTTTCTTTCAAGTGTTACTGGGGCACAGTCAACACCGAGTGTGGAACGTGCTTAGAATACCAAATCAACATTATGAATTTTTTCGTAACGGAATTGAAACAATTGAACATTTGTTTTTATTCTGTCATTGCGATTATATAAAACAATCGAACATTTGTTTTTATTCTGTCATTGCGATTCTTGTCAAAGAGAAATATTTTGAGACACTTCATTGTAAAAGTGAGGAATAGTAGTAAATGTTACAGTACATTTGTAACTTCGCGGCGCTTGATTAGGCTACTGCCACAAGGATGTATGCTCTGCGGTGTTTGACCACATCGAGGCAAGAAATATGTTACCATGTCAGGCTATTCTTATTTTTTCATATTCTTAGCCTATAATGCGTAGGTATTTCAATCTGAGAGCAGAGATGGTTTGTCAGGTTTCTCAGCGAGCATTTTTATTTATGCGCAGTTTTATATCTGTACTAATTTTTAAATCAGTTTTAGTTTCATTACTTTAAATTTCGTGCCACTGGGATGTTGGCCAATCTTTGCTTGTGGGTCAGTGCCATTCATTTGGGGTCATCATCATCACCTGACGAAGCAGTCAGAAGGCACCTCCATAGTGGTACGCCTGTTATTTCGGGATTTTGTTAAACACTAAGCTGACCTGTTTATGCATGCATCTGCATTGTTGTGTGTTTGAGGAGAGTTGTCGCTGTCACATGCACGTGCTTGAGGTGTTAGAATGTTCTTAACTGTGGAATAACGAAGCGGTGAGTGGTCGTTGTACGCTGCAAACTGTGTACGAGTTAGTCCATTAGAGGCTGGCCACCCACCACCGAACACACTACTCGCAAAAAAATCTGGCACTAAGTTTTCTTTAAATATAAGCCAGCAGAGCGAAGTTATATTGTAGAAAAGCAATGATAACTAGATGCAACTGCAGTGGAAGCTGCGAAAAAACAACGAATAGACTGCCTTAGGTCGACACTGCAAAGACCATTTTGGTTCGTTATTTCACGTTAACAAAGCAAATAAGGAGATATAATACAGAAATAGCCTTTTGAGTGATGCAAGCAGACTTTGACAAAAACTGTTTGACAAAGATCGAAAGGAGGTTTTCAAACGTTTTTAAAAATATTACTTATTGAAAAACATTTTGCTTTACTGGCACTTGTCGTCTTTTGCATGCACTCTAGGAAAACGATACTTTTTGCGGCAATGTTGCAAATGTTTCGTTCTGTATTGGATGATTTTTAAACTTCTGTGAACTAAAAAAAAACACACCACGGTGCAACAAGTCAGCGATACTTTTGGCTTTGGCCTTATCGTTTTTTTTCTCTTTTGAGGACAGCGAAAAAAAGCGGGTATATAACTGAAGAAGTGCGTAATGAAACGAGCACGAAAAATGTTTTGACACAACGTTTGTAGATGACGCTAATTTCAGCCGTGAGATCAAAATTGTGATAAGTGAAAACAGGACGCTTTTGTCGCAACGTTCGAATAATTTTTCCCGCCAATGAAGCAATATTTAAAACCAAACTTTTTTTCGTGCACTTTAAATAGACCAACACTGCTTATAAGGAAACCAAATAAAAAATACTGACTGTATGCGCGTGTTCGACCTCTCGTGAAGTCGCTCTCATATCCATGGCAACGAGGATTTCGCCAGCTAAACAATCAACAGGGACACGACTGTGCACCATTCATGACGGAATAATGCACTCAAGGTGGAGTTTGATGGCTGGCACCGCATCGATCGTCACAACTCTCGTTGAAAACTGAACGCATTGTTCCCACCGACATTATGATTTCTAAAAAACTGTGCAGCTGACCGCACTGCTTAGATCTTCGTGTGTACGTGAGCATAGCCTTGTGTCGTAAGTGGTGAATACTCTACTGCAGATTTCGCGCTATTCCCAAGACTCAAGCGTTTAGAAGTAATTTCTTATTATCTAATCAAATGCACCTAGACGAGAACTGAGCAAGAAACAGCCTATGCACGCACGCGTCTGATATGGATACGTATACATTCGTGATGTACGAATAATATAGTACTTAAAACACATTCTTTCAGTGTTCAGAAATCGGGGACGGCCTTATTTCTCTTGAATTTTTGCCAATCTTTATCAAACGTGGCATAGCCTAGATGCTATCTTCTTCGTAACAAGGCATTTCTTAGGACATAGCTTGTGTCGGCAATGTGAAAAGAAATTTTTTTCATTCGTATTAAGATTTCCAACATAGAAATAAATAGATCTGATTCTTACCATTGGTACCACACGTATAGTATTTGCTTACGTAACGATTAACTTCAGAAGTCTAATAGTGATGGCGTCAAGCTTCATTAGCCGATGGCGTCTTTTTATGTCTGTCATCTTTAGTCTAGTCACAGTGCATTGGGAAGTGGCTGCAGTTTCTTGGATTTCCTCGCGTCAGATTGCTGAAAACAGTTCAGCCAACTTAGAATACTGCATAGGGAACCACGATCAAGTCATATTTGTGGCGTGCAAAGAACATCACAGAGGCTCCAAGCACCCGCTTTTGCGCGCCCTTACAAGGGCGCGTGTCTTCTGGACTCGCTCTGGCAGTGATTTTTACGACGTTGTCACGAAAAACACATTCAAAGGCGTCAAAATGGTTATTTTTCTTTTAGGCGATCCAACAGAAGCTCACTTGTGTGCTCGAATTCCAAATCGCGTAGCAATTAGCACACAGTTGGCCGACTGGATTGTTTTGGGAGCAGAACATGCTGGGCGGCAAGAAGGCGGTCTTGTGAAGAAACCACGGACTTCGAAAATCAGGACTGCAATAACGTTGAGACAAGTGCAATGTCTCTCGTTACAGAGATCGGTTGCATTGTACAGAAAACGTGGGCTTAAAAAAACGGAAAAAGAGCCACGGTTTTCAGCAGCGCTCAGAGGACAGAAGACCGTCATCGCCCTCACTCATACACGGAGGCTGGGAGATCCTGCTATTGGGAGCTCGTTGCCACCATTCGCTAGTGAAATACACCACGCATTTTTCAGATACAACATGACGCTCATTTTTAAATATTTTGAAAATATTGAGGCGGCCTTTCTTCCGGTAGTCATAGGGCAAGCGGACATCCTAATGTCGCTCGCTAAGTTAGATGAACAGCTAATCGAGGTATTCGCTGTACCTCGTCCTATCAGGTACACGTACGAGACATTCTACACTATGAGAAACGTGCGCAGTCCAGACGTGTCTTTCTTTGGAGTCATACTCGCTTCGAGGGAAGGGTTTTGCATTTTGATTTTAGTCGTGATTGCTGTGTGGCTCACGCTGAGCGTTCGTGACTACAGCTTCAGCGGTGTATTTCGCTTAGATGCGGCGCTTGACTCAGCGATGTTTCTCATAGCTTCCTTCCTTGCAAACTATTCTGAAATACCTACAGACAGTGCTAATATTCGCCGGTACGGGTCTCGATTTTCACGCACGAGCATCTTGGTGACGTGGTTGCTGGCCATACTTCCACTGTCCGTTTATTTCCGTGGTGAACTGATTTCACGGCTGGCGGTTCAAATTCCGAACAGCCAAATTGACACACTGGAAAAGCTAGAACTAGAATTGGACAAAGGTAACGTACATCCTTGCGTCGTAAAGGATGGGTGCATGAGCACCGTTCTCGCAGGCACCCTCCCGTACAGAAATCAAACCTTGCTCGCCAAGTTGCAGAAGGCGTTCCGCCCTAAAGGACAAGGAAATGCTAGCATACTCTACACCGTCGAGGATTGCTTGGGTTGTGCCACTAGACCTGACTTTGCTTGTTTGTCGTGTCGCATCGAGGGCTGCCCTCGCGAACAATTAAATCACATTGTGGTCGAATCCAAAGAGCCGTTTAACCTAGCCTTTGCCACGACACCAACTACAAAGGGTTATCCTCTCGCTCGAGCATACGACCAGTTGCTGCAGAGATTTTTCGAAACTTCTATTGGCCCTTTCCACGAAAAAACATGGAAATGTGCTGACGATGGCGGGCTCATGCGTTCATTGGAGAGTGCCGAACCCATTGAAAAAGTTAGCCGAGTATTTGAAATGTCGGCGTTCTTAGCGACATTAGCGTGCCTCTTGGGTTTGTCACTTTTTGTTTTCGTTGTCGAGCTTGCTCTAAGCTCTCCGCGCATGAAAGTGGCATGTGCACTTCCGGCTACCAGCCCGGCTGATGAAGAAGAAGCTTCCGCTGCTCACAACAGAAGTCGCAAAAGGCGGCGTCAGAGCCGATGCTTCCTAGTCATGTGAAGTGTTTGAAGAAGTTATCGAAGTAGAGATGAGAAACGACTTTCTTGACATTCCGGTGAAACTTCCAGATTTGTGCACTCCTAATTTTACAGTTTGATTTATGCTTAAAATGGCAAAGAAACGAAGATGTGTTGTTTTAATATGTGGTGTCCCCAACGTTGTGCGCGATCTTTGTAACGTTCAAGATAAGAGTTCACAGAGCTGCAGAACACTTAATTTTAATATTATTACAGGAGTTTTATTTTCAAATATGGGAAAATAAATATTCAGAGGTATTTGAAGCAACGCTAATGTTTTCAGTCGGTAGCAATGCGAAAGGCTTCTCTGCTAGTCTGAAGCTTCATTGAGCATGACGAGCAAAATAAGTAGAGCAAGTTGCAATTTGCAATTTTATTGAATAACATATAAGAAAAAAATGTTGGAGTAGCGACATATCTCTCTAGTTTTCTGGAATTTTCATTTTCACCTGGTGGCTTTTGACTGTTTCAGTGAGGGCACAAAAATTACGACAAGAATTTTCCTCACAAATTCACCCTAAACGACTGGAAGCGAATCACCATCATCTTTTAGCTGTTGAGCAACTTAGGCACCTGGGGCACCGCACACTGTGCTGTTCTACCATCGCAAGCTATCATCGCGCGTTGTTGTTGTCTCATATTGCTTGGCATCAATTATGACACCGACGTGTAGCTCAGTTATGCATTGCAAAAAGTTGGGAAAGAAAAGTGGGGCTGAGAAGGAGTTATGTGACGATGATAGGAATAGGGGAAAGAAAGGATGACGTACAAGGAGTATACTGTCATCTGTTCTCATGGCTGCGCCATGCGCAGCCAAAACTTTTATAAAATAGCCATAAATAGCAAGTTAGCGGCAAAAGAAGTGAAGCTCATGCGTTGTATTGTGAGCTTGAGGAGGAAGGAAATGAGGATATGTGAGAAAATCATAGCATGCCCATATTTATTATCACGCATGCAAAAGTATGCAATAGCTCTGAATAGCATAGCGTACGTATGGTATAGTATAATAGTGTTCAGCTGCAATCAGAAATAGAATATTGAACTAAGGAAGACAAGTGGTTGCCTCAGATTGAGACGATCGCGAAAGCCACGAGCTTTGGAAAGCTGATGGCATGTGTGAGCGTTGTGAGCCAACCCGAGAGTAGTAGTATGTGTGACCTGAGGAACCAGGCGCATCGAGAATACGTCTTCAGATGCGCCGGTAGGAGCTTGGCATACCCTTGGAGGCGAACGTATGTTCCTCAGCGGGCCTACCGTGCTCTTCCCGTGATGGACGAGCATCTGACCAGCGCCAGCAGCTGATCCTGTTAACTGTGGGACGACAGTGACCAAGCAGCTACGGAAGTCATGACTGTGGTGTTGCCTCTGTGTATGACACAACTGAATGCTGATGGCTTGTGACAGTGCCACGTATGTTCCGGTGTAGTAGAACCAATTCTTTGTCGTCTTCTTGTGCCCCTTTTTTCGATGTGATCCGCCTTCTGATAATAGTGTGCGTCGTGTGGACCCGGACACTGCCGTGAGTGTAGTAAATTATACCAACGTGTTTCATACACTGTGATTCAGACACCAAGAGAACACGCCAATTGATCGCGTGTGCTTAGATGGGGACTATGAGTACTGCTGTTGATAGCAGGTTTTATTACATTCTTTGGCAGCTGAAAGTTGTTATGATTGTTCCATTGGTTAATATTGTCTTGCCAGTGACTTGGCTGTATCTGTATGAGTGCACAAAAACTGCTGCAATTGGCGAGCATCCCAGAGTGGCCTAATAACGTATAATGCAGATTCTCTGATAAAGCCTCAGTCTTTGAAAAAGAATTTTTTTTTGCATGAGGTCGACAACGTGGTTCGAAGAATGTTGAGACTGGAAAATGGGTAGTTTGAGAGGATGCTCAGGCTGGTGAGCAATGCGCTGAAGAATGCAAGGTCGCAAATGAATGCAGAGCGGCTACAAACTATGATGGAGCACCAACAGAAAAGAGAGAAAGATGAAGTGAAGATTCTAGAGCTCACACTTCGACTCCAATAAAGCTTTTTGCAAAGGGCTTTCAACGGAATATGTTTGATTCTAATGAACATTCTAGCGTAATTTTATGAGAAATCAGAAGCAACGACATTGTCATGCTGTTGTTTTTGGTTCAAGAAAAGGCGTTCAATAGAAGAACAATGCCATTCAACTTATTAGATTCCACTGTATGATACCACCTAGAGGCAATAGCATTTTTGGCAGTGCACATAGTTTTCTGCAAAGGTACTCGTGAAATATACGACGGACCCATTACCCGAAGTGATTAGGAAATATCAATGGTGAGCCAGTACAGGAAACATAACCCTCCAGTAAGTCAGCGCCACAGTAAGACGATGCCCACACAAAAAGCGAGAAGGCACAGCGCAAAGTTAATAAGGAAATTTTTTCTTGGGCAAGTCGGTGTACGCTCATTATTGATTTCGAAACGCTAAAACACAATCGTAAGAGAAGACGTGAGACAGAGTGCTCTGCCTTGTGTCCTCTCCTAAGAATATGTTTTTGGTGCCTAGACATTATTCATAAGCATAAGAGTGCGTTCAATAGCGCACAGAAAAGATCTGATAATTTGACCCTGTCCAAAAACGTGGGAGAGAGTCCAAAACCTAAAAAAATATTGCATGCGAAAATCTGGAAAAACAAAGAAGGCGGAGCATACTCAGTTACACGAAATGTGGCTCCCTGTTATCACGTGCGGAGTGAAACACAATAAGTATGTGGTAGTGACGAAATCTTTGGTAAATTGAAATGATGTGAAGTATGCGAAGAAAATTATGTGGAACAATCGGGAGAGACTTTTCTTTATCTGTATTAGAGCTTTATTATTTGATAGGACGGATATGTGGGGTGTAACGTCCCGAAACCACCATATTATTATGAGAGACCCGTAGTGGAGAGCTCCAGAAATTTTGACCACCTGGGGTTCTATTACATTCACGAAAGTCTGAACACATATTCCTACAGCATTTTCGCCTCCATGGAAATTTCAGGACGCCGCAGCCTGGATTCAATCCCGCTACCTACAGATCAGCAGCAGAATACTTTAGTCACGGGACCACTGCGGCGGGGCGACTGAGCTTCATTCCGAAAGCGCTAGTTTCTTCTGAATCTGAAGTAAACAAACTGGTAGCGACAAGATCTCTGTCAGAATTTCTGCTGTAAATAACATACAAAAGTGTCGTATCCAAAATTCTAGGCATTAAAAAACAGTAGTTGGGGCCCATACAAACTCGTACTGGCTCGTTGTCCAATCCAACGCAAACCACTTCGTGAAATCTTGCGGCGGCTCTCGATAGATGGTTCCCATAGCCGGGTGGAATGAACTCGTTTCGCCTTGTGTATCACGGCGACACGAAGTGCAAGAGTTGGCACTGATACTGAAATGGGAATCTATACTTACTGAACAAACTGGAGATTTTGACGCCAAACCTTGGTGCGGTTGCACTTCCCATCATTGAATTGAGGCAAGCTGGAGATGGTCTTGAAATGTTGTGTCTACTAGAGATACCGCTAAAGAGAGATATTATGATTGATCACCGGACACGTTTCGTCTCAGAAGCCATTAAGCAGCTCACTCGACTTATTTTGATCAAACGATGTCCCACTACTCCGAACAATGCGATGTATAAGGGTATGATTGTGCGTTTTAATGTCAGACTAAGACACATATTTGGGTGCATGTGATCGGAGTATGCGAAAAGCTAGGACCAATACTTTGACTCTTTTTGTTAGCCTACAGAGAGCTTCGTCACTGTAGCAGAGGCTTGCCTCAATGTTAAATATTAGAGTTGAGATAAGTACGGGCATTCAAGGCTTTGCCGAACAAGCCCTGAACATACTTTCGCTTCCATAAAGACACCCATACGACATACGACCATGTGATGGCGCTTCACCTACGTTAGAACGCGTATGCCCACTTGGACCACCACCTGCAGACGTAGTACACTGCAAATCATTTCACACCCTTAAGGGTGGATTTTTGAATAAATCACCCATCTTACACCTATTATTTCTGCCAAACTTATCCGCATGGGTGTAAGCTCTGCAATTTCGCCTTTTGTACGCCCATTTCTCATTTTTAGGTGTATTATAGGTATATGTTAGCAAATTACACCCAAGGGTGTTTCCTTGGACGTTACACCTATCATATATGTATATAGTTTAGAGCATCAATACATATCACATCTCAACGGATGCAATCAAACCGCATGCCAAAAGTCTGGTGAAAAGATCGATGTTGTGGCATTCGTTTTCATTTCCCATAATTCATTCGCCAAAATATATCGTGCTATGTATTATATTTATTAAACCACCCCCTATTTATTATATTCAGATTCCTCACATGTTCAATGACTTAATTCATGGGTTAACTTTTTGGGATTCATACTAAAAATATTTTGCTGCCGCTTATGTCCATTCTTCCCTAATTCTCACAGAGACATCAGTAAAAGAGATTATGATGCACTTAAACATAACATGAAACGATTACACACGGTTTTCGACAGGCTATCGTGCGCGCTTTCTCATTGGAAATCACACTAAGTTTTTTGTACCAGAGGTCCTGATTTATTAAAGACGATAGTCTTTTTTGGGAACCATCAACGCAAAAATTTTCGTCTGCCTGCCTGTCTGTCTGTCTGTCTGCATGTACATTTGTCGGTTTGTCCACTCTATACGGCATCTGGTACTTGAAATGGTCGACCTCATCCGCAGCGCCCACCAATGTTGCTCAAGATTGAGCGTTCATGCTTGTGCAATCGTCAATTAAAAAGCAATTATTGCGCATGTCTTCGGCACTATAACAACACGTATATATTCTGCATGTGCATATTTTACTAGAAAAAGCAGACATAACTAATTTTAAGGACCGTAGCGCTTATCACGCTGCACTGACCATGCAATTATTGCGCGGAACGGGGAGTGTTTCCAACGCTTTTCTAAGACGATACGGTGGTGGCACCTACCGTCGCCTTGCGTTCTACACCTTATCACCTCTGAGATGGGCGCGCACACCCGTCTCAGAGCCATGCGCTTTGTTTTTTTTTTCAGAAAACTGCCAGATGACGCTCACGTCTCATGTGTGACGTGACTTGATGCGCTCGTTCGCCTCCGCTGCACGCTCGAGGCACTCAAACGCAGTGCCTCCAGAATACCACTCACCAATTTTCTTGCGCAGAACACCAAATAAATGTCCTGTTCACTCTCTCCACACGCAAGACTATCGTCTTTCGACGACATTTGCAGAAACATGCAGATATGGGGCCAATTTTTTAATGGGGGTCCACATATTTCCTCACACTGAAGTATTTCGCATCAATACACAAGTCCCTGATTTATTCAGTGAGTTATATTTAGATCCATGAATATGGTTGAGTTCGAATTGAATGTTTGCAGAATTCGCATTGCCGTGGAACTAGGCATGTTTACAAATAACAGGTTAAGCTTACTCTAATTCAGCTGCTGTGCACGCATGCCGCGCCGCAGGACAAGCTTAGCGCACATCCGCTAAGCACGGGTGAACTCGTACAATGGTATGCACCACTCTGTGCCACAAGAATGGAGAATAGTTGACTAGTTGCAGCATTGTAATTGATAGCTGTTACTGTGGCGTTACAATGCACTGATAATCGCACATTGCTATGCGCACACACAATTTAAGACTTGAAATAAAAGCAAGCGTCATTCATACTTTGTCGGTAAAAAAAGCCTAGTCGCCAGGTTCTTGCTGAATGGCAGAGTGTTATTTAAAAGAAGCTAATAGCCCAGCGGGGGTGTTGCTAGGATTTATGCATGCAGGGGGATAGAAAGAGAAAAAAAAGGGGGCCTGACCCATTTGCATGTACATTTTTACCTTTGGTTGCATACTTAAGAAACCAAATGGGGAGCTTTCATTCTTTTGTGCGAAATGGGCCAAATCCTGACCCGAAAGTAGCACCAATGACACTCAATAGGCTTATACATACGTTCACCTTTCCTATAAAACAGTAAAATTAAAACATTCTTTATACTTATCACTGTTCTAGAAAAACGTTGATAGCATGTATATGCCAAGGCAGCTTTTTTCGGTTCTAGATTTGCCCCATTTCGAATAACAAAAGCTCCTCAAACGAACATAAGAAAGGGGTGGAGTTGTGTCAAATATACAACAACTTCCCCGCCGCCCTTCCCTAACTTTTCATTTATATCTATGTTGCACAAATAACAAATTTCGACTTCAAAATGTCGAAACAACGCCATGATCACGCCTCCCTCGGGAAAAGACAAATGAGCATTACGAAGGCTACGCACTTGCCACCTGCACACGTCAGTGGCAAAAAAAATGACTTTGAAGCTCTGCAAGCAAATACATATGTTGTCAAGCATTAAATTTACACTATATCTTGGAGGCTTGACATAGCTTGGAAATTATATCATAAAACGGTGCTGCTATGAATTTCGGTTTCGGTTTTGAGGTCTCGGGGCAACTGCGCATCGCCATCGTCAACAGGCAGACTTTGAATTGGGTGATAACATGTCGTGTGCGTGTTTGCTGCAGGCTGACGGTGGTTTATTATTTTACTATTCACTTGCTTTGTCAGGGACGCGTACTTATACGGCTTGCACAGTTTAACTTGTGCTTACAGTAGATACAGTACGTGTCACTGCAATCTGTGGCGTGTCGGCAAGTACAGAACAACTTCGGTGCGGCGGAGTGGGTGTCCTCTGTCAACGGCTTTCGTTGAAGCTTGTGCCCGCCGCAAGCAGAGTGTTTCCGATCAAGCAATCAACGGACTGTACGCTGGGAGCTACATGGAGAACGCTTTTGGATTTCATGCTATTGCTGAAAAGGTAAGCTTTCGTGTATGCGAACAACGAAGTGCACAAGTGCGTGCCTGCCTGCCAACTCCCGATTTGCCCGCGATACTCGTAATTGCACGAAGCGACCGTCTCATGGCGTCGGTAGCTTCGTGACCTTCGCTCGCTGTGTGCTTATCAGCTGCGATGTCTCAACAGTCGCAGTGTTCGTGAACCTCGCTTTAGGGCATGGTTAAAGAAAACGGGGGGATGTGCTCCGCGCAGATAAACCTTACGACATTCGGCCGCGGGTGAGAAAACAAAGGGGGGGGGGGGGCTGAGCGAGCCAAGGTGGGCGAAAGAAATGGCATAATAATAATAATAATTATAATAATAATAATAAAAACGAAGCAGATCAACGGTAAAAGAGGCGCCAGTTGTCAGTTAGCGGGACTGCAGTGGACAAATGGGGCGCGTTTATTACGCGGGAGAAAAAAAAATCCAGATTTCAATGACTGAAGATAGGGGTGCGTTTTTAATGCGAGTAAATACGCTATTTAAAGCAACAATTGAAAAATACTTAAACTTTGTATCAGTACCCCTTTGATGCCTGCGCTTTGCAGCGGCGTGACGTGTTTTGTTAAAAATCGTATAGCTAACCAAAGAATTTATATGTACCTTGTTTAATCAGTGATTCGCGCTTTTTATGCCTTGCTAGGTTTGTTTATATTTATACTAGTATATTGTAAATAATCAGGATATAGAAATATTGATCTGCTTTAATAAGGGATTGAACAGCCACACTCAATTGCACACATCTTTTTGCATTTTTGCACCATTGTACTGCGGCACATAGAATATTGTAGAATAGAATATTTCTGTATATTTTGGTGTAGGCTTTTGCGATGTGGTTACATATGAAAGCTTAGCCAAAGTGTACCAACAAACACGCACACAAAACTTTCAGTTAGACTGATACAGCACAGATGATAATGCTGTAGGCATAGTTAGCCACTAAAGAACACGCTCGCGAAAAACAAAATGAGGATGGCGACACAGTTGGCTGTAAATGAAAGCAGGCAGACCTAACAGCTCTTGTCTGTTTCATGCATTTTGTCTGTGCAGGTTTCATCCTTACGAATGTAAGCACACTGATCCAACTAATAGGCCCTCCATGCATATATTCCTGTTAGCTACTTCTCCAATATGTCGTGCAATTTTTTTAATTACACATATTTATGGTCCAGCAGTTCAGAGCTTATTGAGCATATATTTAACTTACTTGTGATACATTATCTGTTGCATGGCTGTTTTTATGAATTAAAAAAATTCAACTGCGAATGAGCTGCTTATGCATGCACTCGAAGAATAGGGTTAGCACGTCTTATTTATTCTTGAGAGTAGTCAGTTTTACTCGTGGCCTGAAGTAATCATTTTGTTGACCAATAAGCAACCTGTGAAAGACATAAAATTATCGAGTACACCAAATTTATGTAACTGGAGAAGAAATTTAGAGGTGAGCTTCCACAAATACGCAGTGCTGTTTTTCCAGCAGCAGTTGTCATATTTTAAGTGCTGTTGATCCTTCTATATTGGGGCTTGCTCGATTTTTTACACTATTTTCACACAGTAGATTGTACATCTGTGATGTGTACATGTCTACACAACGATCCTTCAAAGTAAATGATAAATATTGCTACTTTTCTGTCTCATTGGGTTTATATAATTTTTTGTATCAACCATTGTAGTGGCCCATAGGTTAGGGTATTCTAGCTTAGCAAGAAAACTTGGTATAAACGCTAAAATTTGAGCTTACCAGTATATTTCAAACTTCTTGGTAGGTGCATGATTCAAGAGAAAAGCACTTTTTCACCACCACCACGGTGGTGAAAAAAGCATACTCAAACATGGCACTTGCATTCGTACACTAATATGCACAGATGCTTGTAAACGTAAAAGTGAATAGTGGTAAAGCTGAAAGTGGAGAAGCTGGAGATTTTTATTATATGACACATCATAATGAGGTTCTGATTGTTCCCAGTATTTTTTAAATGCTTAGTTGAATGTTGTGCATCTCTTACATGCAGAATGTTGAAAGAAAAGCACACTACGGCTTCTACGATGGACTGGGTGCTGACAATGCAGTGCACTCTTCATCACAACCTGAAAGCAGCTTTTCCGGGCTCACGACCTCACTCAAAGGGTCGCAGCAGTGGTGGACGCTACTCATAGGGTGCACCAAATATCTTGTACATTTTAGGAACATTCCTCTGATGGGAAAGGCTTCATCTCAAGCTATGTGTCCTATATACCTATTTATATTTTCAATATAAGTATCAGTTTGCCATCAGATCAACAGCAGTGCGTGTAGAAAACTGTGTACAATGCATAATGTTACAGTTGTATGAAAAACTGGAGATGGCCTAGATGTCGCCAGCTTAAAAGGTTGATCCACTAATGGGTCAATCCATGCCAAACATCCCAGCTATTTTAGCGACCATCTCAAATGTATTAAAAAAATTGTGATGATTTACTGCATTGAAAACAGTGAAACAGTAAAATAATTTCAAAAGAAAAAAAAATTTTCGGTCACGTAGTTGCCTTCTGAACTTACTGGAATGTCGTTTCAGTGTGGTTTGTGGGAAGGTAGTTTAAAAGTACTTACTGCTCATTGCTTCGATACCAAAATTTGTCTACAAGTTAAGTACAAGTTCATGTGTAAAGTGTTTGAAGCGCAGTAATATTAGTGCAATTTCACTGGCACATACGCCTCCAAGACTAACAATGTGCTTGATACGACTGGTTGGTGCTGTATGGTAAACAAAGAAAGTGCTTAACAGCGCAAATGACAAGAAAGAAAAGATGAGACGAGAACAGAGCCCTGAACAAACAACCAAAGTTTATTGCAAACCAACTGCAATATACAGAAAACAGAATCTGCGCATAACCACGCATTATAACCAGAATTGCACATACATGCACCATACGGCCTACCTTATCGACAACCGGTCATATAAGTTGACCCCAGATAACTAACTTCACAGCAGTTAAAAAAAATTGAGGGTGCGTTAAGACAGGAAGCGCCAAGTTCTAGAATATAGAAAGCTTCACTAATCTCGTGCTCGCGCCGATTTTTATATCCCCCGTGATCAAACACTTGTCAAGAATTGGCTGTCAACAAGACTTATTACAATGGTCTACCAAGTGGCTGGGAAGGAAACCTTTTAGAGAGTTAGCGTGCTCCCTCAACTGATCATTCATGCATCGCCCTGTTTGGCCGATGTCCACAAGTAAATAATATTTTGTAGAGAATAGCTAAAACACATTCAACATGGTGCATAGCGTGTTTCTTAGTGCATGCTTCTTTCTCAGGTCCTTCGCTGTTGACCCTGCGACATAGGCCAGCGAGCTTGTCGTGTGCGCACAACGCAACTCTTAAACCTATTTTTCCAGCGACCTTCTTTAGCCTTTGGAAAACTTCGTGTATGTAGGGAATAACATCCTTGCTAAAATGAGGCTTGTTGAGTTAGCTCTTGCTTTGTGTCTTATCAGGCAATCTTAGTGACGTTAGGAGAGTCTCGGCAATAGAAGTTAGCAGGGGATTAGAAAAGCCTGCTTGTTGAAGGCAGTGAACTTAGAACGAGAAACTGCACTCTATCTGGCGGTGACAAGATTCAGTTAGACTCGCTGTTAAGCACTTTCTTCGCCTAATACGCCTACAAGAACTTCGCCAACATGTGTTATGAATGTCTGACTAATGAATACTAACTACACAAAAGGTATATTTTGAGGAAATAATATTATGAGACTTTTTAAGCTGCTAAACATTACGAGAAAAAATTACGAGTTTCGCAGAATCGTCATTTTCGTTTATATTGAGACCCGATTTGCACTGTGGAGTGGTCCAAATAAATATGACCTTCAAACCTAAATCGAAAGGAAAAAAAAGGTATTTTCATGTGCCAATTGTTATCATTACATTTTTTTGTTTTAAGGAAGAAAATAAGTTTTGAACTTTTCCATTGACGAAAATAGGAAATTTCAAGGTGGCAGCTGTCGTATGACGAAATGGGAAGATAGGCACCAATGGGAATGCTAAAAAAATATTGTCTTCCTTAAAACAAAAAATTCAATGATAGTATATGAAAAGAAGTGTTCATTTGCTTTCAATTTATGTATAAAGGTAATTTTTAGTTAAGCCACCACATGGCGTAAATCGCATCTGAATATGATCAAAAATTACAATTTTGTAGAATTTATGATTTTTTCTCATAAAGTTTACCAGCTTGAAAAGTCTCAAATATTTTTTTCTCAAAATGTACCTTGCGTAGAGTAGGTATTCACTACACAGATATTCATACAAAGTGCAGTATTGCAATAAAGAAACTGCAAACATAGCACATTTTGTATAAATTCTTAGAAGCATATGTGCCAGTACAGTTGCAATAATATTACTGAGCTTCAAACACCTTACACAAGTACCTTTACTCAACATGTAGACCAAGGTTGTAGACCTTTTAATGTAGGATGTAGACCTTTTTAAGGTTGTACGTATGAATGTATAGTATATTATGAATATAAGGTACAAACAGCTGCTAGTGAGCACCCGTCCTGTTCATGTGTTTTATTTGTGCGGTCGTGGTTTTGACGTGAAATTGACTATTCAATTCAAGCATTTATGTCTATTCACAGCACATGTTTAATGTCCGTAGCAAAATATTACATATTTTCGTATTCATATTTGCATGTTCAAGAGAACAGCAGCCGTGCCAATTGTGTCAATTGGATACAATTCCCTAATGTTGCACAACATCATTATGAATCGCCCAACCAGCCTCAATTATTTCTCAGTATTGTTAATTTTATCAAGAAACATAAAATCCATTATTCAACTGAAGTTTGCGCATCACCATCCAATTGATTGATGTGTGCAGTTTAATGTCCTAAAGCCACCATTTGATTATGAGACGCTTTAGGGGAGGGCTCCAGAAATGTCGGCCGCCTGGGGTTCTTGTGCACCCAAATCTAAGGAAATGGGCCTACAGCATTTCCGCCTGCGTGAAAAATGCAGCTGAGTACTTTGGCGACTAAGCCATCGAGGCGGGGTCATCATCATCCAATCTAATACAGATGTGCCAACCGTAATTATAACTTTTATTGACTATATTCTAACCTCACAGCAAAAGAAAAGAATAGAACGGTTTAAAGAAAGTTCTCCTCCCCCTTTCTATGACGTCTATAACGCTTTTTGAGTCGCTCTTGCCAGAATACGCTTTCGCTCTGCGGAAAAGTGCTTTTTGATTTACAGGACACAAAATATTTTGTCCCTATATTACTCTGCCATGCAGATGCCATTCAATAACGAGTACTAGTATAAGTGCTGGCCGTCTTTGAGAGTGATTTATGAGGTTTTTGCAGCCTTAAGCGACGATAAAGAAAATCGTATGCCACTTTTTTTCTTTTCGCCACCCCCTTGAGCTCCTCCTTTACGAATATCTGGAATTTCTGGGTCGCCTGTCAAGCAGTTGGACAAGCTCACCAAATGCTACTGCGAGTTTTACACCCGTATTTTAGAACGTCCCTTCACTAAATGCTTCACCTTGACTTGAGAAAATTGATTCCAGCGCTGTCTCCAGGCAGAGCAAGTCATTCAATATCAGGGATAATCTGCTGCGATTCTCAAGAAACGCAGCGTCATTTTTAGACAAGTGGTGGCGCTGTGCTCAGCTAGTACAAGTGAAGGATGAGATTCGAGTCGAGGAGCATTCGTATATAGGGAGGATAGCATTTATTTACACTGTGGAACAGTTCAAGAGTGTTTTTGTTGAAATAGCTGCACTCTCGTGTATTTTGAATGAATTAGCGTATGTCAAATAATTTCTACATATACTTTTTTGTGTGTGGGATTCAGTCTAATTTGTTGTACTACTGTAAATTTGAAGCCCCACCGCGGTGGTCTAGGGGCTATGGTACTCGGCTGCTGACCCCCAGGTCGTGGGATCGAATCATGGCTGCGGTGTCTGCACTTCCGATGCAGGCAGGAACGCTGTAGGCCCGTGTGCTCAGATTTGGGTGCACGTTAAAGAACCCCAGGTGTTTAAAATTTCCGGAGCCCTCCACTACGACGTTTCTCATAACCATATGGTGGTTTGGGGACGTTAAACTGCACATATCAATCAGTGCTATAAATTTGAAATTTCAAGCTCAAAAATGCTGCGTTAGTTTTTTCTGAAACCTGCTGCAAATTTAGATTTTCTCCCTAGAAAGGCAAGATATGATGCTCCAAAATATTGCTCCAGATGATAGCTTGGCTGCTCCACCTCTGCTAGCTGTAAGTGGTTATTCTTTCACCCTGCTTTTGTGTGTCCATTTTATGTTCTTTGATGTTGCATTGTTTCAGGGGAACATATTATGTGATGCGCTTGATATTTTACATCTTTAAATGAATTATTCTGCGTGGTTAGTATCTAGTGACACTGTTAAGCTATTGTAATTTTGCCTATTGTTTTCACTCCAGTATTATTGTTTCCCCAGTATTCTGAATGTCTGAACACACAAGGGTTATTGTGAAATGAAAATGCCATTTTAAGACTGTTTTGTCATTACATTCATTAGAATACCACTAGCCTTGCATAATATGCATAAGGCATGCCACAACACATGCAAACTGTGGCGTATCATTGTGGTAATTGTAGTGTGCATTGATATATTATTTCAGTATATTAGTGAAACGAGGCATGCTGCATTGCACTACTCTTCCTGCTGTTTGTATGCTTCACTGCACTGTGCTTTTGTGCTGCATTGAAGCATGTTAAAATTAGTTCTTCATTTTTAAGTGCAAATAAAGGCTCTTTCGTTGTACTTTGATATGCATGCATTGGTTGTTAGAGCTCCATGCCGTACCATTGACGTCTGATTTCCGGTCTTCTTTTGTAGAAAATGGCATTCTGCTTTGCACAATTGAAAAAGGCTTTTGATTAAGGTACAATTTGTCTCTGAATCCTGTATGTGCTCTGTGCCTAATAAAATAAAGCTTGATTTCGTTTTGCACAATGGCATGACTTTGTGAACGTTGTGTTATGTGTGGCAGCTCATTTTGAGTGATGCCTTTGCATTAAGCTAGGTATACGTGTTATATGCCGTGCTTCATATATGCACCATAAAAGCTGTGCTATGGCCAGGATTACCACGCTGTGGCAGGAGCCACTACAATAGGACATCTGCACATGAAAGGTCTAGCTAAAGGGTAAGCTTTCACGTGCTTTCACAGGGGCATACTGGAAAGGGGTAACTTTCGAATTATGGTATTTTTTGCATGGGTGTTGGGGCATTATTCAGCGTGAACACCCCCACACCCTTTTTGCTGTTTGAGCAATTACACCCCTACACTACTTTTGTTTGTTAAGGGTGTTAGGGTGTCATAGCAATATTACACCCTTACGCCCTTAAGATTACTTGGGTACATTCGCTTTTACACCCTCACTTTCTTAAAGCCACTTGGGTGTACATTTGTCTTTACACCCGAAAAAATGTTTGTGCCATAGGGTGTAAATTCGGAAATCCGCCCCACGATATAGGTGTAGTCCTGCTTGATACACACATTACGTGGGGTGTTGGGGTGTGAGTTATAGACACTATAAAACACCTATATGGGTGTAATTTGGTTTACAGTGTACAACGTAGAGACAGTAAGAAAGCAGGTCACGAGGTGCAAGTATTATAACCAGCGGATATGAATGAACTTGAAAGGCTTCCTTCCCAGATATCGTGAAACGTAGCGAAGTGAAGACCTCATGAACAAAGTCACGCATGTTCTTTCTTGTAAATATTACAAAGGAATACGAAGAACGCGGGCCGTTGAGCAAAGAAATATTTTCACGTGTTACTACAAAGCTTCCTATTCACACAGCTCCCGATGAGGGTCATTTTGAAGTACGACATATACGATTGGGATAAGGTAAGGAGTGGTCAAACGCTGCAACGAATCGGAGCTCATTCTTGACGAACGCCAGCAAGTCACAGAAGTTCTTAAAGATTTCAATTATTTTTCAGGTGTACCTGAAAAGACTCATCGGGAATACTTACCTTGTTGATCGGGCATTCAAGCTTGCATAGGAGGCTTCGGCGCATGTACCACAGTAGTCGCCACATTGAGTGGTCTCAGACACTGTTGAAAAGTATTTGACAGACATCTCGCGATAAGTGTCACTGAAAGACGAACGTCAGCTCATCACTCGTTCATAAAGGCTTGTCAAGAAGAAAAATAGAACTAGGGTGTTGTGCGCCGACTTCCAACAAATGAATAAGGTTACACTTGAAGGCAGCGTCGACTTGTCACATACGTATAGTGTCCGCTAAACTCACGTCGTGTTCATTATCCGGGAAGGTGTCCTGAAGACCACTGCCAAGATCAAAGTGACTGTGCAACGAAAAACCTGAATGAGAATTATATAGGTTTCCCGGTATGTCAGGCGACTATTGCTTATTAGTACCTTAATACGCTGAGCTCCTCTTTGCACTAACAGCTGCACTTACAAAAAAAGGCTACCCGAATGAGATAATATACGGAGAAAATCACAAAACAGCGTTTCCGGATAGGCCGACACTGTTGTTTGCGCAGCATGTGCTGAAATCTCCAGACTTGCGTGTACCGACTAAAATATTTTAGTTTTGGAAGAAGATAGAATGTGTCATCGCTAATATACAATATTCGGGACATACTGAAAATGCGTTTGAAACACACAACTTCAATAAATTAGGTACACTACATCCATAAAAATAGGTTTTTACGAGAACATTATTTTTGAGCTTAACGTAAATCTTATAAGAAGAACTTGTCAACCTAACATTGATGTACCAGAAGTACGGGAGACTCCACATATTGGAGCAAACTCAACCTATTTATTGCTACGTGATAATCTCTCGACCTCTCAAGTCATACATTGGCACATACTTCATTTCACAGTGCCTAACAATGTCAGAATATAAAGCGTTATTGCGTTCCACTGATTAGAATTTTTCCGGAGTTTGTTTTCTGTAATAGGTTTTCTATTTGTTATCTTACGTTTTGCAAAGCACAAACGCATTATCGTCCCACTTCATCGAAATAATGCGATTTTCCTGTGCGAATTTAATTTCGATTTATAACAAGCACGTTGTATGGTCACTTTAGCAGCGCATCATACCAAGAGTATTATTGCTTAGGAGACAAGGTTTCGCTCAAGCTGCGTTTGTGTGCCTATTCCCCGATGTACGTCCATTGATCACCATGTTGTACATGTGTGTGCACAAAAATCTATAAATCAAATCAAATTTGCCTAAAGCAGTCGTTTGTCATAAAGATGGGTGTTCCCAAAACTAAGGCGCAGTATTGGTTGAGCACCGTCAAGCCCGTCAACGCCCACTGCCCTATACAAGCTAAAAATAAGTGCCACGCGAAGCCGTCTATTAGAAGATAAAGAAGAGGGCCTTCCCACATTTCTTCTATGGCAAATTGTTCACAATACAATTTGACAGTCAGCCACAGACATAAATTCAGCTGGCTAAACGCCTAAACAAAAGAGAGCTTAGGGAGACTATACTTCTTACGCAACAAGGCCTTCACCAATAACAAATTTGTGGTGTAGACAACTCAATTGCTGAATTTAGACGTGGTACTGCTCTCTCTGAACAGTGACGGCAAATGGGTTATTCTTGTTGGGGTCTATGTCTCGCGGCGTTGACATCGGCATCCGCACACACACTACGCCTGTGCAGTCCTCCTCCTTGCATCTCTCCAACAGCCCCGCCATCGTGGTCTAGTGGCTCAGGTACTCCACTGTTTACCCGCACGTCGCGGTATCATCCCGGCTGTGGCAGCTGCATTTTTGATGGAGGCGAAGTTACAGTAGGTCCGTGTTCTCAGATTTGGGTGCACGTTTAGGAAAACCAGGTGGCCGAAATTTTCGGAACCCTCCAGTTCAGCGTTTTGAAATGGTAAACCCTACATATTGCCACGTTCCATTTCCCAAGTTTTGTTATCGTCCCAAAACACTACACAATTCTCAGCACGAACCGCGCCAGCAGTTTTCTAGAA
Organism: Rhipicephalus annulatus; assembly: GCA_013436015.1. NCBI lineage: Eukaryota > Metazoa > Arthropoda > Arachnida > Ixodida > Ixodidae > Rhipicephalus > Rhipicephalus annulatus. The sequence continues at coordinate 194,417 of WOVY01009648.1, read as the reverse complement.
GCTTCCAGACTGTAGTAGATCATTTCGATAAGATCACGCCTACTCTGCGAACTGTACAGATTATTCTGGAACCTACGCCACCGCCAGCGATAACGCTAGAACATTCGACGGCAAGGGTATAAATGCCGACGCGCTTCGCCGCTTGTCAGTAGTTAATTGACGGCTGACGCTCCGTTCGCCGCTATCAGTCCAAGACTGCTACTGTAATCAGATTTTCCGTTTACCGGGCACAGGTTCGCCACGCCAAAATAAACAGTTAAATTCCAACGCAAAGTCTCCTGTCTTCAGCCACGTCACGACCCCATGACATCTGGTGGAGCTTCTGCTTCTTTGATGTTCCGGACTCCCCTTCAAGCCGCGACCCCAACCAAAGCGGCAAAGAAGACACGGACGCTAACCCTGAACAGCGAACAAGCCGCAGGCAGAGGGGACTACAACCAGAGTACGGGCCCCTTCCCGAAGCAGCCAGGCACACTCGGATCCCGACATCAACTACTACAAGCATGACCGCCCCCATGCAGCCTGCACCACTCCTGCTCCGGCAACCCAAAAAGCCGCCAACATTCCTCGGTTCGCCACTGGAAGACCCGGAAAGCTGGATTGAAACGTTCGACCGCGTCGCCGCCTTCAATGACTTGACAGACGAGGACAAGCTCCTGGCATGTGTATTTCGCCTTAGAAGATGCTGCTCGGATATGGTTCGAGAATCAAGAGCGAAGCCTTAGAACGTGGGACGTCTTTCACGCCAGGTTTCTCACTACTTTCGCAAGTGTGGTGCACAAGGAGAAGGCCGCAGCTTTTCTCGAAACCCTCATGCAGATGCCAAATGAAAACGTGGCGCTATTCACTGAAGGTATAATTAAACTTAAACGGCACGCTGACTTCGACATGTCCGAGGAGAAGAAGGTCCGTCTGCTCACGCGAGGAGTAAAGCAGGAACTCTTCGCCGGGCTGATCAGAAACCCGCCAAAGACGGTCGCCGAATTTATTTCAGAAGCATCTACGATAGAGAAGACGCTCGAGATGGGCACGCGGCAATATAACAGTAGCTTCTCGTCTACAAGCTACGCCGGCATTCAAGCGCTTAGAACCACTGACTTGCGTGAGACGATCCGAGCGATTGTGCAAGAAGAGCTGCGAAAATTTCTTCCTTCAGCGTAGCCTCACGTTGAATAGATCGCGGATGTCGTACGCCAGAAGATCCGGCAATCGCTGGGCGTTTCTCAGCCTCAAGAGCCTCAGCTGCAAGCCACGAGCTATGCTGCTGCAGCCCACCGCCACGCCCCTCCTCCACGCCCACGCCAAAACACTGCCCCATCACACTTCCGTCGCCCGACGCCACCCCCCCCCCCCGACGTCCTACCGTTTGCTAGTGGCCCAGTGCAGTGCGCCGAGGAACGCTAACGTCTGGCGCACCACTGACCAACGCCCACTCTGCTACCACTGCGGCGAGGCCAGACACACATACCACCGTTGCCAGTACTGACAGATGAGACTGCGTGGCTTCGCCGTCAATGCACCGCGTCCACAGCCAGGAGAACGGCCACGTGACATCGCCGACTACCTGACAGGAACTCAGTGGACACCACGAAGCCCTTCTCGTTCGCCGTCGCACAGCCACCGCACGTCACCGCACCACCGGCAGTACTCTGGCCCAACGCGGGGCCGGTCTCTTAGCCCATATCCGAGAAACTAAGGGCAGCAACCGACGGAGGTGCGGTTGCTGTGCGACGAACAACGGAAGATCCTCCGACGACGACGACGCCGCGACAGAGCTTTCCGAACACAACGCCAACCAGGTGAAGCCCCGACAGCGAAACCTCACTTACCGAAGGTGACCTGACGACGCAACATAGACGCAGCGGAACAAGCCGACGCAGCCATGACCCGATGCCACGGCCTAACTGTAATGTGAGACGGCAAAATAGTGACCTCGACAATCTTATCGACGGCCACAGTGTGACCGCTCTCGTCGATACTGGAGCCGACTACTCCGTCATCAGTGGGTTGTCCGCCGCGAAGTTAAAGAAAGTTAGGACAGCTTTGGAAGGCCCTGAAATCCGCACAGCCGGAGGTCATCTTGTAACGCCTGCAGGAATCTGCACAGCGAGAGTGACCATTAACACCGTATTTATCCTACATACTTCGTTGTCCTACAGCGTTGCTCGCGCGATGACATCCTTGGCATGGAATTCTTATGCCTCCATGGTGCGGTCATCAACCTAAAATCAAAGTCGATAACGTTATCCACAGAAGAAGCACTACCTACGCGCACGCCGCCAGGAAACTTTGCTTTGAATGTGCTGGAAGAACAAGTCGCCATTCCGCCTCGCTAAAGCGTCAATATTTCATTCGGCGCTCCTAAATCACCTCAATTGGAAGGCGTCGTTGAAGGCAGTCAGCATCTGTTGGTCACCCGAAATATTTGCGTCGCAAGAGGAATTGCAGACCTGCGGGGAGGACAAAAAACGGTTATGCTCACGAATGTCAGCAATGAGTACAAACTTGTAAAGAAAGGAACAACGGTCGCATATCGAAGAAATTGTCGAAGCCACCAATGGTTTCGCCGTCGCCGATTCTGCGGAACCTGCTCAGAGGAACCAAGCCCCTCCCATAGCTTTCCATGTCAATCCCAGACTTCCAAACCATAAGGAAAAACAGCTCAAGGCCCTGCTCCTTCAATACGAAGATTGCTTTTCGTCGTCATCAAAAATTCGGCAGACCGCAATCACAAAACATCGCATCATAACCAAAGAAAATGCCAGACCACTTCGCCAGAGTCCGTAGAGGGTTTCGATAGAAGAACTTGAGGCCATGAAGAGACAATTTGATGAAATGCTGCGGGATCACATTATCCAGCCGTCCAAGAGTCCAAGGGCATCCCCCGCGGTGTTAGTGAAGGAAAAGAATGGGGCCCTTTGTTTCTGCGTAGATTATCGCCACCTGAACAAAATGACAAAAAAGAACGCGTATCCTCTCCCACGAAGTGACGACGCACTTGATCGGCTCCATAACGCCAAGTACTTTTCGTCAATGGACCTCAAGACTGGCTATTGGCAAATCAAAGTCGACGAAAGAGACAGAGAGAAGACGGCGTTTATAACACCGGACGGCCTCTTGGAGTTTAAGGTGATGCCCTTCGGTCTTTCCTCAGCGTCTGCAACTTTTCAACGCGTTATTGATACAGTACTGTTAGAATGGAAGTGGAGAACTTGCCTTGTGTTCTTGGACGACGTCGTCGTGTTTTCCTCGAGTTTCGACGAGCATCTTCGGTGCCTTGAAGCTGTACTTCAAGCCATCAAGGCGTACGGACTGACACTGAAGCCAGAAAAATGCAGATTTGCGTACGAGGAGCTCTTGTTTCTGGGGCACGTTATTATCAAGTATGGAGTTCGTCCCGGTCCACGGAAAACAGCCGCCATCACCGACTTCCCGTCGCCCACTGACAAGAAGGCGGTGCGCCGATTTCTCGGCCTGTGCGCCTATTATAGGCGGTTCGTGAAAAACTTCGCCCGCATCTCCGATCCTCTCACTAACCTTACCAAGGCCGACGTGGAATTCAAGTGAGAAACGCCGCAGAAACACGCTTTCCAGGAGCTTAAACATCGCCTTCAGACGCCTTCATTACTTGCCCATTTCGACAAATTCGCCGAGACAGAAATAAACACTGACGCAAGCAGCGTAGGTCCTGGCACCGTTTTTGTGCAGAGAGCTGACGGACTTGAAATGGTGATTAGTTACGCCAGCCGATCGCTATCCAAAGCAGAAGCCAATTATTCCACAACAGAAAATGAGTGCCTCGCCATCATCTGGGCTAGGTCGAAATTTTGCCCTTATCTCTACGGCAGGCCCTTCAAAGTTGTGAGCGACCACCACGCATTGTGTTGGCTAGCCACCTTGAAGGACCCTTCAGGTCGCTTCGCACGATGGAGCCTGAGACTTCAAGAATATGACATTACTGTGATTTACAAGTCCGGCAAAAAACACTCCGACGCCGACTGTCTCTCTCGTGCGCCTGTCGACCGACCACCACCCGACGACATGGATGATGACTACTTCTTGGGAACGATAACTACCGACGACTTCGCTGAACTACAGCGGGCCGACCCGGATCTCAAGGCCCTAATAGAATACCTCTAAGGCAGGACCGCCGAAGTACCGAAGGTATTGAAGCACGCACTTGCGTCGTTCTTCCTGTGATACGGTCTTCTACAAAAGAAAAACTTTTCACCGCTTTGAGCTAAGTACCTCCTTGTGGTGCCATCAGCTCTGCGACCAGAACTGCTGCAGGCCCTGCACGACGATCGGGCGGCAGGGCATTTCGGTGTTTCTCGCACGCTCGCGAGGATACAAGAAAGGTACTACTGGCCACGTCTTACCACCGACGTCACTCGTTACGTGAGGACATGCCGGCACTGTCAGCGACTCAAGACACCGCTGACAAGGCCAGCGGGATTTCTGCAGCCAATTAAACCACCTTGCCGACCTTTCCAGCAGATTGCTATGGACCTACTGGGGCCATTCCCGACGTCGGCTTTCGGAAACAAGTGGATCGTGGTAGCTACTGTTTACCTCACCCACTACACCCAGACAAAAGCCCTTCCCAAAAGCAGTGCATCCGAGGTGGCTAATTTTTTCAGCGAAAATATTGTCCTACGTCACGGCGCCCCGGAGGACCTTATCACCGACAGAGGAACGGCATTTACCTCCGACTTAACTCGAGCGATCTTGGCATACAGCCAGACAAAGCACCGCCGGACGACAGCGTACCACCCACAGACCAACGGCCTCACCAAGCAGCTTAACAAGATGATCGCCGACATGTTGGCAATGTACGTCGATGTCGAACACAAGACGTGGGACGCCATTCTTCCGTATGTGACCTTCGCATACAACACGGCGGTACAGGAGACGACGCATATATCTCCATACAGATTGGTCTACGAAAGGAGCCCGGCAACGACGCTCGATGCCATGTTACCCAACGTCACCAACGAAGAAAACCTCGGTGTGAGTGAGTACCTTCAACGTGCCGAAGAAACCCGACAACTCGTGCGCCTCCGTATCAAGGTGACCGACAGCCGCCGTTACAATCTTGATGACGCTTCGTGGAGTACCAGTCCGGTGAACGTGTTTGGGCGTGCACGCCGATACGCCGATGTGGACTAAGGAAAAGCTTCTGCGACGGTACTTCGGACCCTATTGGGTGGTTCGACGTTTCGGCCCACTTCATTCCTGTCATCAATCAATCGTTCATATCTCCAAGAGCTAGGTGTAGCTGTCTACAATTTTATCCTACCACCTGCTTACGTCACTCCACCCCTCCCTGTTCTCTAGCCATTCCTCCCAGTAGCGTTACCTGTCCAATCACGCATGCGCGTCTCCTCCCCTGTCTGTGGTGCGATTATATACAAATTCCAAATCCGGTTGGAGGCGGTCTGTCGGTGACGTCCAAAAGTGGGCGGTCCGCAGTGGTCGCGAGGACGAAGGGAAGCGAACAACCAATGAGCGAAATGAAGCCTTGCTTCATCATTTTGACGTGGACTTGGGGACCATATAGCAAAGTGAAAAGTGTTTGTAACGTGTTGAAAAATGTTTAACTACTATTGATCACTATCAAAATGTGTTGGCACAAGTTTTCAAGCATTCAGTAAGGAATACGGCACAATATAAACGTATTTTTCTTGTTATTGTTTTGAAATGAGGCTAAATTCAGCGGGACGGTAAGTAGTGGCGCTAAGTAAAACCCCGTTTCAAGCAGTTACTGTTTCCATATCTCCACCACTATGCAAACCTAAACAGCGCAACTTTCGAAGTTGTTGGCTCAGTCGAGCGCAATCATGGTGGAGGGCAACGGCACCAGTAGCCAACAGCAGCAGCGGCTCATTCGCGTTTCCGAAGCTCAGCGCGCGCTGGTGCTCGCCTTTATGAACGAACACCCCCAGCTCGTGGCGAAAGCCATCGAGCTGCGGCACGGCATCACCAACCGGCGGCGGCTGTGGCAAGAGCTCAGCGACGTGCTGAGCCATGAAGTGCCTGGGCAGGAGTGGCAAGCTTGATGGCGCAGGCTGGTGCACGAGACTCGCCGTGACGTGACCGCCATCAGAGAGGCACAAACGTGAGTGACCGTCGAATGGCGCGGGCGATTTGTTCTTTGACATTGGTGTATATTTTCAGGGGCACTGGAGGGGGTTGGCTGCCTGGCTTCCGCGGCCGGGTTCTACAGTTGACTGGGATGACACGCTTCAGTGGCGTCTTTGGTCTCACCTATCTACAGGTAAGCACTCTGCCGCCGCACTATCACGGGTTCCTGAGCGGTGCCATGACAGAGTTTGATATCTGAAGGGGTGCCTTTAGCGGAACCTTGTTAAACGGGAATATAGCGCAGAAGAAAGTATTCAAAAGTGAGTAGGTTTATTAACTAAAATCTCAGTTTACAGCCCTTGCAGTACAAGGGGTAATAATTTATCATAGAACACGCAATGCCTGCGGGAAAGCGCATGCACTAAAATGGTAATACATGATTTCAATGACCACTGAATAGCTGCAGAACATTTCCTCAGATGTTTAGTCCGTAAGGTTGCAAAATAGCCATAATAACGAATACCCACTTTCTAAAAAATTATGCTTACTACACTTTCCAGCAGGCGGATGTTCCCACTGCTGCGGTGGAAATGGATGTGGAGGCCACTGAAGCGGCTGAAGATGGCAGTGACACAGTAACACGCAAGCATATGAGAACTTACTGCTTTATGGAGTGCAGGACCCGAACCTTGAGCAGGGCGACAAGGTGCTCAAGGTGAGTAGACCCTTTGTTTACAATTTACATAAGAGGCATAAGCATTCTCCATGCTCTATTATGAAGACTGAAACCAACTTGGGCTGTAAACAAGAACCATGCATTGTATTGAGGGCATGGTATCGGGTATCTGCAATGATAAACTGCCGGGCAAAAGGTTGGTTAGCCCTGAAAAGGGCTCTTTCATGGTGAGAGATGCATTTGAGGACATTAATAAAGAGTAGTTTCAACAAATGTTTGTTGGTCCGCACGAGGAGGGCATAGCTTGTACACAAGGCTTTCCATTTTCAAAGGATGCCATCAGGCCAATTGATCTTCAACTGAGGGGAAATTGTTGTGCCCGTTGCAATTATTGGCAGCAGCAGCAGCTTCCAACCACGAGATGGTTAAGGGTTTACCGGCAGCTCACTTAAACATTTACACCATGATAATTCATCGCAGGTGCTATGGGAGATGAAACAATCAACCACCCGCATCGCTTTTGCAGCACGGCGTGTGGCAGCGGCACAGGAGAAGGCGGCAGCGGTGCAGGAGGGCACTGGCCATGGCTGAGAGCTTTCTGCGAGAAAGGGATACGTAGTTCAGTTTAATTTTTCGTCATGTGTTCATTGTTTTTTCTTGTCATCATTCATTAATGATTTGTCGGTTTCAATGTGTTTAGGTGCTGCTGTTCATGTTCAATTTTATATGCTTCGAGAGACATATACATAGTTTAGTTTGTTTTTCGCCATGTTTTCAACTTTTTATCATTCATAATTCGTTTAGTGTTTTCGATATGTTTACGTGTTGCTGTTCATGTTCTACTTTATACGTTTTTTGTTTGCATTTAGTACATATTGCTAGATTTAGGTTAGCATTTACTTTGTACAAGGAGTGCAGCATTTTTTATGTTTCATATATGCATTTTTCAATGTATGTTCGAGCTGTTCCAGTGGCAGTATTTTTCCCCACATTTCAAAGGTGTCTAGTCATTCACACGGAGACCACGAGTGTATAGTTGAAATTTTCTGTTATAGTTTCTGTGATATTTGTATTGTCCCAGTGTGTTTTCTAGCTCACTGTGCTTTTGATGCAGCATTACCACTAAGTGTGTAATGTGATATGTTTTTGCATCACACTGTTTTGCAGTTCATTGTGATATTTTCATTTCAGCACAATGACGCTATGATGCTACAACTACATTCTGAATCTTTTTTGAGAGCTCTAAGCTAGTAAGTGGTCATCTCGCACAGTTTCACAAATGAAAATGGTCGTCACATCAACATGCCAGCGATTGATTTCTTCTAGTTTTCATTGTAAACGACTCGTTGCGGGAATAAATTTTGAACGTGGTATGGTTTGGGAGCCGCGAGATGGCTGAGCAAATTATTCATGTTGTGTGTTATCAAAACAACTCGCCTGTTGTTTGCCGTCTTGATTTCCGTATTTTTTAGCATTGCAGCATGACTGCAGTCGAGAATTCAAGTTAAATGTTATTTTAACATTCACACAATATTTAGGACAATGAGCAAAAAACCAGCACAACTTGATGAGCACAATTGCTAGTCAAGCCTGGCGTGCACAATTGAATGCTTGTAGTCAGTCATTATGAGAAGATTTTGAGACGTTGCTGCAATGTTCGCAAAATTTTTTGATAGCAACATTCAGCACAGAGTGCCGCTCATAAATGCTTGCTCCAGTCTAGTTTATTGTGACTGTGATCACTAATATGGAAAAGGGTGTTTCTGTTGCATATTTCCTGTGCCATTTAAAGAAAATGCAGCATTTTGACATTGCCACCTGGCTTCATATTGAAGCACAAGTAAGTACTTTGTGTATTCAATTGTGGCAAACACAGCCCTGTCATGTCTAGAAGCACTAGAATCAGTGTAAATAAATTATGTGTGGTATAAGAAAACATGAAAACTCACTGTTCCTGTGTACTTCAAAAAAAGGTCCAAGACAGCGCTGCGCTGTTGTCGTCTATGAGCAGCACGTTGGGTGGTGTGAGCATATGGCTCCCCCTTGGCTGCCCATCTTATCCTCAGCTGGTGGTATGTCCACAACATACTCGTCCAAGGTCCAGTCGCCTGGATGCAATGCAATGTTGTGGAGAGCAAAGCAAGCATAGATAATTTGCGCTGCCCGATCGGGGTTGTAGAGCATCGTTCGAAAGTGCTCCAAGAAGCGGAACTTGCTCTTCAACACGGCGATACACCTTTACACAACATTGTGCATGGATGCGTGCTCCTTGTTGTATCGGCCTTCGGAAGTGTTGCACAGTTGGCTGCCAAAGACTGGAATTAGGAGCCATGGCTTGAGGGGATAGCCTGCGTCTCCTGCAAAGTAAGCATAAAAGCTGAGTGCTCTGCCCAGATAGGACACATTAATACTTAACAAGCAGATATTCGCCAGGCTGCAGATGTGCAGCTAGGCGTGCACGCAGTGGGTTGTGTTCCCACACCCAGGAGTCGTGGCAAGAATCTGGGAATCATGGGTCCATGACAATTATGCGGAGCTACGCTTTGCACTCCTGCGATGAGGAGTGATATAAAATAGTACTGCATTTACACTCAGAATAAGTCTCTTTTTTTCAACGCATATGCAGGAAACAATGCGTACTAGTACAGTCATTGGTACAAGGAGCTTCACTTAGAAGGAAACACAAGGTGAAGCACACTGAGGAGGGGGGAGGGTAGGGGCAACGACCCCACCTCTGCTGTACACATAGCTACGACTTCCACAGAATGATCGATAAGTGAGAACCTAAGCGTTGCTCTTGGGAAAGAACACTCGTAAACACCAAAGCCAGCTCGTGCAATTATGATTGTAAGCACTTTCGTGTTGAAAATGCTTCCCTGTCGTGTATATAATTCTGCTACGTCTGCTGCCCATATTACCTATTACCTCTAAAATGCACAACTCAATTGCGCATGCATGCCAGTGCAAAAACGGCAACTAGCTCACGCTCAAAACACTTGCCACTTATTATTACCGATGCCTTGCGAGCCACTATCTAGCTCGCACCCAATTCCCTGCAGGTTCTTTTTCATTCGTTGCATTATTACTTTTTCCAGCTTTGGCGTAACAACTGAACAATTGCTCCGAAGAGCGAGTAATAAAGGATCCTAACGATAGTTACGATCATGACGTTCAGGACATAATAGCCCCTTCTGGACATGAAGCTCGCCATGTCGGCCAGTCTGAATCCCTCTGGCTTGCAAATGGTGACCAACGTGCCATCGGCACACGCCAGCACTCCTGGGATGCAACCGCGTAGCACAAACTCCGCCTTTGCCTCATTCTTAGCAGCTGTTGTCAGTGAGAAGTCCACCACCCTTTTTCTAGCAGCCACGGTAATGATCGCCTCCATCACCCCGTGAATGGTGTTGCTCACCGCCGGCTGAGACATGCCGATGTGTTCCTCGCGACCAATGCTCTCCTGGAAGCTACCGGTGACGATAATTAGCAGCGCGCACAACACCTTTCTCTCTGTGGAAAGGCCACTGGCTCGCTGGCATCCGATGATGGGGTCAAGTTTGTCGCACAAGCTATGCACTGTTCATTTGGACAGACGAAAACATTGCCGGAACTCTTCTTCGCTGAACTCTTCAAATGCATCTTTTACCTCGCGTCGTCGCCTCTGCTCGGTTAAAGCTACCGCACAGGCAAGACGAAGTACCGTGTCAGTGGGAAACGCCATGTTGTTTAAGTGCCCCGATGCCGAAAAGTCGCGAATCTCTTTCATTTCAGTCCAATCCAGGCCACCTTGCAGCCATTTCAATCCATTCGGTTGCTTTCGGATGGTCTCTCCGACCATTCCTTCGCCTTTCTCCGAAAACAGGAGAAAAACAGTCACGTGACACCCCAGCCCACGTCACTCATAACACCACAGCATTCGTCACAGCTTGTAAGGGCCAATCGCGTGCGACTCAATGGAACAGACCGCCTTTGTCCGGATTTGGAATTGGTATATAATTGTACCACTGTTCTCTAACGCTCGCCTTCTTCTCGCTTTGCAACGCCAACGCAGGGAGTGGCTGCTAACCAAGACTCACTCCTCTCTCCTCTAGAGATTCTTCCCTATCAAGGTTACTATATTCCTTCAGTTGTAAGACAGTGCCTGGGAGCGGCGTGAAAACGTGGCCCTTTGCAGTCTCCTCTCGTGAGGTGATGCTGTTGCTGCGATTGGCCCCGTTGCTACTGTAGCTTCGCAAGGCGGCAGTGTGTCGCCAACCGAAAGTCGCTTCTGTTTATCTCATTTTCTTAATGCGCTCTTCTCCTTAGCACGAAACATTCAAGAGGAATCCTTCTTTTCTTTGTGACCTCTGTAAAAACAGGTAATGGTCGAACGAATAGGTCATTGACGGTTTTCGTGCGAGATATCTTATAAGCGCATATAACAAGCCTGCGACATAAAAATACAAAAGTCCGGTTGGCAATATCTACAAAACGCGCGCTGCTTTTTTGTTACCGCTACCTTGTGACTGTTTTCTAGTTGACAATTCGTATCTCTCACGTAATATTGCATCCGCATAACAATGAAAAAACTCCACTTCGTGTATGAATGAGAACATATGCTCTGTGCAGCCAAAAAGAGAGAAGCAGTGCCCCTCTACATTATCTAAACCTTCTAGAATATGTGTCCGCAGTCTTTCTGCCTTGCACTCTTTTGCTCGCCCTAGCGATGGTCGAAAGCTCGTTGAATAGCGATGCAAGGCTTTCGACGGCAACCGCGTCATTAGTGGAGCACACTCGTTCACCATAGGTGAAATGATTGTAAATTGCGTCTTTTTTCTTTTTTTTTGTAGTGCTCAACTTGAAGAGCTTGCCATGTAGTGGGAGGCCTTTGCTTTTTGATGACTTTGACAAATATTCCGGGCAATTGGAAAAAGCCATGATAGTCCGTTCTGTTTTAGTTTGCAGTTATCACGTGATATGCGGACCACTTCACCATTCACGCCGCGGATGAACTCTTTAACGAGGTCTTCTGACTGGAAGCGCAGGTCACACATGACACAAGTGCTGCAAGTTTTTTTGTCGAGCGGAATGGTGCGCTGTCATTCACGAAGACGTGAGCAGTCTTTAGCAGCCTGAAAAATACCTCTTCTCGTTCAAAGATCGCTCAGAGTCGTAGCTGCTTCTACATTGATTGATATGCGGCGTTTCATGTTCCGAAACCACCATATGGTTATGAGAGACACCAGGGTGGAGCGCTCTGGACAATTCGACGACCTGGGGTTTTTCAACGTGCACACAAATCTGAGCGCGAAGGTTTGCAGGGTTCTTGCCACCATAGAAAATTTAGCCGCTGCAGCCGGGACTCACAATATCGACCTGCGGGTGAGTGGCCGAGTACCTTAGCCACAAAGTCACTTGATCTTTAAGTGCGCACTATCAGAAAAGAACAAGTTTCCGCCATCTTGGATATGGCAAAAGCTGGCTTCCCTTCTGCTGGCAAGGCATTGCGGAAGCTTCCACTCCAGCAATTTTTCTTTATTCCTCCTTCTTCGTGACCACCCTTACTGCACGTGCGCAACAGCTGACCCGAGTAGCACTGCCAGAACGTGCTCACGCGCTAGCGCATGTCGCCCTGTGTAAGGGGCTAGATTAGACGCCGGGGGCTAGACCCTTTACACACCCTCAGCAAACATATGACGGCGTCGAAGGACAAGACACCGCAGATTCGCGATGAAGCAACATGTAGTATCCTAGTAGGAACGCGCTAAAACGCGCTAGAGCATTTGGCTCTGTGTGTGTGGCTGTGTAGGAGGCGGTGGCTCCTCCCCCTTACACTCTCTCAGCAACAAATGTCTGGCGAGATCGGGCAAAGAAGGAACAAAAGCCAAGACGGGATTGGATGAAATACCACGCTCCTCAGCTCTAACTCGCAATAACCTGCCCGCTGAATACGTCAGTTCTAAGGCACCGTCAAGGCCCATGAGAACATGGCTGTCGCCTAGGTTCTGTCCTTCCTCCCACACCAGAAAGAAAGGAGGACCTCTCTGTTAAATAGATAAAGTTTGTTCATCATTACCATCGTGCTGGTCAAAGTCTGGCCAACGCGTTGTGTGTAGGTAAAGATGAATAAAAAAGGCATGTCCCTTTGTGGTAGACCACCCGCTTGCCACGCACAAGATGAAGATTTTTCGCTCACAACCAACAACCCCGACGCCGAAACTTCTGCGAAACGAGCTGTTTCATGCTATCGCATTAAAACAAAAAACTTGTATGCCACCCAGTTGAAAAATACACCAGCCTGTGTTGGCCCTATACATTAGAGCGTGAATTCAGAGACGGGTTAGGTGTTTTTGGTGTGTCCGGTCTTGTAAATACCGGGTTAGTGTTTTCAGTGTGCACGGTTTAGTGTTTTATTGTGCACGATTTAGTGCTTTTTGTGCATGGTTTAGCGTTTTTAGTGTGCACGGTTTAGTGTTTTTAGTGTGCCCGTTGTGGCGTTTTTAGTACACTTGATCTAGTGTTTTAGTGTGTTCGGTGTGGCGCTTTTATTAATCAGCACGATGGTGCCACAGTGATAGATACTACCGTTTTGTGTAACCTATTTCAGCATTCATGCAAGCTGCTCAGAAAGAGCAGTGAAAACTGCCACAGTAACATGTACCATAACAATATAGTATGAAAAAAAAAACTTCTCACTTTATTTAAATAATTGCAGCATTACTTAGCAACAGGCCGCTTGCGTCACAGCTCACATGTTTTCTGCGACAGCCAAATTCGAATGTTTTTAGAGCTTTTGTTTGTCTCCTCTACAGAGAGCTCTCGGGCCTTTGTGTAGTGCCTGAAAAAGACTGAATTCATTGACATCAGTCAAATGTCTCAGTTGATCAAGCGCACTTTTATCATAGGCAGGTCTTGCGATAATTCGAGCATATTGTCAACCACGAAACTTTTCGAACATTACCTGTGCTTTGTTTCCATGAAAATATGTACCCACTGCTCGCTCGTAGGAAAGCACCATTGTTTGGTGGCGATAGCGATGCGGCAGGCCACTTTGAGGCAAGGTGCAGGCTCTCTTTGCAATTGGATCCACAAGAGCCAATCCGCATTCATTATAGATCGCGCGTTTGCAGCATTGCAGTACAACAAAAGAACTGAAGCATCTTTGAAAGCGCCGAAACCTGTCATTTGTGCTTGTGCACTTGCGTGTGCTATGGCAGCCTAGGCACGGTAAACCTTCACACAGGCTTGAGCCCAGACAATTATATTGCAGTTGATACAGACTTTTTTGCTCATCATGAGCTTACGTACTAGGGAATAACTGAAGAAGTTCGCTATAACACTGCGTCGCTAGACATTACAGTGATGCACAACACACATCGGCGCCACCTTCAGGGAGTTAGCTGATCATAAGCAACAACATCCGCGTCAACGGCGATGTATTCATTGAAGGTGATGGAATGACATCATTTGCACTTTCATTGGCGCCCGCGTATGACCTCCCGATGCACCTGCTGACCACGTGCGAGTGTTGAACCGTTGAGCTAACGTCCAAAGCAAGGGGGCAAACAAAGGTGACAGTCTTTTCTATAAAACAAACGATGTTTGTAGAGGGTATGGTCAAATGTGGCAGTGTTCTGAGGCAGATTTTGCCACAACAAAATTTTTCCCGCGTCTCGTCAGTATCGTAGTAGCGAGGTTCGACTGTAAATATGGCATTATTGCTTGTTCACATAGCTTTACGTCAAAAAAAACACCTTATTTTGCTAACAAGAATTGACAAATGTTTCTGCTTCTGAAGCTACAATATACCTGCAAGTGGTGGATATGGCCTTGAATGCTGAGGCGGCTGGCTTTCTGCAGGTGCAGCCTCTGCACACACTATGTATTTATTTTATTTATTTATTCATAATACCCCTAAAGGCCCTCGTGAGAGGGTATTACATAGGGGGGGGTACATGAGGAAAATTACAAACAATAAACGTCAAAAACGAAAAAAAGGTCAAAAGATTCAAATTAAATACAGACTAAGGTTGAGATATAAAATATAACAAGTAATTGGTAAAGACAGCAAAAATAGAGAAAAGAATAGGCAACAAATCATTGGAATACAGATAGTACACAGTGAACAACCTATGAAAATGCAAGAAAAAATAATCAATACACTTGTTAAAAAAACGTACACTCAAAAACGAATAAAAATATACACTCACTCATCACACCTTAAATAGGCTGAATCAAGGTAAAAATACTACACGTGTGCTCTGCACATTATAGAAAAGAGGGGAAAACAAGTAAAAGAGCAAAAACAAGGTGCCACGAAGGATCGAACGTGCAACCTGCCGATTCCCGTTCGGAGACACTAACACTGCGCCATACCACTAGTTGGCCTGGAAACGCTGCAGAATCCAGCCCTGCAAAAATATTCAGTCGTACTTTATCAGGGTGTTGCTACAAAATTTCCTTCGTTCTACTATTCATTAAGCAGATGTAAGTGCAGTAAATTTAATATGAAGACTCATTTGGTTTAGGAATATTCTCTCAAAGCCCAATAACAGAACAGTTTTGTTTTCTTTCAAGGGCCCAAAAACAACCTCAAATAATCGCCCAGGAAGAGAGACGAGCCGATGAACGAAAGAAAGAGTGAAAGGAGAAGGGGCTTTTTTTAACGTAATGGCATTATAAAGTCGTTTCGCGGAAATCCCTGTGTCAGGGCCGTTGGCTGTGAGCTAAAAATCACCCGTGACTGATAAATAGGAGAAAGC
This sequence comes from Rhipicephalus annulatus, assembly GCA_013436015.1. Classification (NCBI taxonomy): domain Eukaryota; kingdom Metazoa; phylum Arthropoda; class Arachnida; order Ixodida; family Ixodidae; genus Rhipicephalus; species Rhipicephalus annulatus. Next base: position 178,916 of record WOVY01009648.1, on the reverse strand, counting down.
TGCAAATAAAATAAATAATAAAAAACTTCGGTCTGAGTGAGAATCAAACTTGGGCCACTTGGGTGGAATGCAGGAGTCCTACCCCAAAGCCATGGCGATTCTTGAAACTGTTTGTAAAAAATACACTATATAAATGTCCTGTAGAAGATGAACTCTCATATTGGCTTCTTCAGCGGGTAGTAGGCTCATCGTTGTGGCTGTTCAATGAAGTTTCTTGCGCGGCGCCATGTGCCGAGAAAGCTGGGATAGTGTACCTTTTGCCGCTAAAAAAAACGTTTTGCTTTCTTTTAGCAGTCAGCATTCCAAGATGTAAAGACACTCTCGCAAAGCCACTGCCAACATTCTTTTGCCAGGATAGATTCACTCCTAGATTTTACTAAGGAGAAAATCTGCCACTGCACGAGCCCCAAAATGAATTTTTATTATCGTTATTTTGGGGGTAAATTGAAATTATCCGTGAAAACATTTCTGTTCATTATATTCACTTGCCCTTAAAGCGTACCTGTGACACTCCTTGTGCACGGTCAGAAATGCGGCCGATAGAGAGTTGAGGCTCCAAAAAAACACATGAGCCAAACATTAGAGTGAAATGAACAGCCTGGAATTCACAATGAACTGTCAAAGCCAGCTAGAAATAGCTTCTCTTTAAAAACTGATGCCATAATTCAAAATAACCATGTCATTAACACAAAGTTCTCGGCCACTGGTTGATCGGGTATCATGAGCGGCATAGTTACCGCTGCCAGCACGAGATGCCGTGACTTGCCCGCCTGTGTGCTTGCTTTCACACGAAGTTCCCCGCGCATTTGAAGAAATAAAAAGGAAACAAAGTGTCTGAGATTTCACGCTGATGAATGAGCCTCTAGCCATTTTGTGATGTACCCCCGTGTAGCTTTTAGTGCACTCACTAGTGCCAAAGGAATGAGACAGCACTGAAAGCGTACAGCAAATCTCTATCTCTCTTCGTACTCGATGGAATAAAAAAATTTTGCGGCAGTTGATTTGTAAGGCAACAAACTTTTTTATGGACGCTACCCAATGACTACTTGAAAAAGTGCAGCAAGACCCTTCTAAAGGCTAATAATAAAGGAAGCATTTCATCACACTGTATTTTACGAAACACCACGTTAGATTGTATCACGTTAGAAGAATTAGGATGAAATGCTTATTTATCACACAATGAAAGGACTTTGCACTAGGTACTTGAACCTTCATACCTGTAAATAACTGCTGTGAAAGTGGCGGCCGGCTCTGAGGGACTTGCCCAGAATGAAGGGCATCTGTATGGTTACCATGTATTGGCGACTATGCGGCCTCTGACCTTGTCGCTGGTGGGGATTTTTCCTTTACCTTGCCACTATTGCATGTAGCCGTTTGCTCAGCCCTCATACGTAGAAAGCGCCGCGATTTTATGACTATAAGCAATCAATTGCAAAATTTCATCTCTAGAGTTGACGTAAATACTCAATACACATTTTCTTTTTGCTGCTTGTCACAGCTGCGGTGCGGCAGCTCAGTCACCGGTGTTCCTCGCCTTGCCCAGGGCACAGCCAGGTACCCTCGGGTGCACAGCTCGTGAACTCGCGGCCCACGTCCGAGTCTGGCGCGTCGCTCGGTACGGCTCGCCACCACTCGGCGATCCTCGATTCAGCCAGCAACTCCCCTGGCACCTGGATCCTCGCCCACCTTGGACTTTGCACGGCTCCGTGGTCTGTGCACACGCCTGCGTCTCGCCCGGCAGAACGTCTAGCTCGTCCCCTGAGGGCCAGATCGGCGGTACGACAGACGCCGATGAGGTGCAGGGCAGAAGGTGGCGGAAACCCTATCGGAAAAATTGCTATGGTGGATACTGGAAAATATGGTGGGCGTAGTGGAAATCATACTGGGCATGGTGGAAATTATGATGGATATGGTGGGGCGTAGTGGAAAATATGGTGGATATGCCGGACATACTGGGTGGTATGGTGTACAGATGATGGGTAAAGTGGAAATGATGGTGGAATGCAGAGGCTAGATAGTGGGAAATAATGGGACGCTCTGCCCACCATTGCGATAATGCTTGGAAGCCCTAAGCATATGGTGGGTGGTGCTTATTTTGATGGGCCACATGGTGTACCAAGCAGAGAAACTCTTTCCACCATAGCGATAATGCTGGGAAGCAATCAGCAGATGATGGGTGCTACTTGTTATGGTGGGCCACGTGGTGTGCCAAGCTTAGAAGCTCTGCCCACCATTGCGATAATGCTGGGAAGCAGTAAGCAGATGATGGCTGGGCTTATAAAGGAAGGCAGTTTATATAGTGAAGCGAGCTGGGATCTGTGCACTACATGTTCTACCACCTAGATTTCCACCAAAGGTTAGGCCTACCGACCGAGTCCGTACAATTGTGTTATCCGTGCTTCCGGTTTTCAGAATACACAATTTCGACGATTAAGAATGACAATACAGCGCAGCTATGGCATCAATTAACCTAAAGGAAACATTTTTCATTGGGTATGATGTCCGCTCAAGAAGCAACAAACATCGATGCGACACGATTCAAGCACTCCCAGAGACCGTACGTCTCTTCTCACCGACAGCCGCCGGTCGCGCTTGCCGGCACTTCTCTAGCTTTTGTGCGAGAACTCAGACGTGGCAATTCGTATGCTTGGGGAACCAATATGTTAGCGTAATGTTTCTGGCACACTGCAATCGTTCTGGCCAAGCCATTATGTAGTTGTTGCTTTAGCGAAAGAGCTCCAGCATTGCGCTGGCACGACCGCCCTCTACCTTGCGCGAAAAGCATCCCAATACTCAATCAAATAAACTAGGCGGGCGTATCTATGGAATGAGCCTAAAAGTGTCATAAAGCGTGAGCAGATGTCACCCGTTAGAACGAGCGCGAAACGTATATTAAACTTGGCAGACCCCGTCGGCAAACTGTTGCTGCTCCCCAGTCCACTTGGGTTTTTTTTTCTTGCAGTTGTGAATCATAAAAAATAGCACTGGTGCCATTAACACAGTGGAAATCATTACAGGCAGCAGTTGCTTGTGTTTAATAAATGTGCAATTTTTAGTAGCAGGTGCTGATCTCGTCTATGTTGTGTACACGACAAACATAACTGATGTTGAACCGTAAATTTGTACACCAACTAACTATTTAATACACGACCAACCTCATGTTGGTATGGTGGAGTGGTTAGTGTCTCTGAATGAGAATCCGCTGGTTTTACGTTTGATCCTCCGTGGCACCTTAATTTTTTTTACGGGACGGGTGTTTTTTATATACCGTTTTATAGAATTCTTTTTTATTTTTTGTGGCAGCTCATCAAGGTGATTCTGACGCCATTTCGCGCTCAAGCGTTGCCGGCACTGCAGCACCCACCATATCACACCATGCGCCATGGTGGGCGTTTCACACCATTCACCCCCTACATTAATCCACTCTAATGGTGGCTGGTGGTTCACACCATGCCCACCATTCGTTTTTTTCCAATAGGGAATGCACAATGGAATGCGCTCACTTGCCGATGTGCGACGCTCTGGTGACAACGGCGCTTGATGGCATGGGTGTGACTACGGAGCAGTCAACCCGCATCGAAGACGTGGTGCTCCAAGCGTGGAATGGCCAGCCTGTCCAGCGAAGAGCTTTCGTCGAGACGCAATGCTCGGTGCAACCGTGACCATTAGCCAGTCCACGTTTGTCGCTTTGCCGAACAGCTGACCGGGGAGACGCCTCGCCGAGATCCGCGATGCCCTCGGCAAGGAAGAGAACAGCAGGCCAGGCCGCGTTCCGAGATGCAGTACTCGTGGCGGCAATGCCACCCCAGCTGGCGGTTGGACGGCAGCAGCGTGGACGGCCACGTTCCCTTGCCGGAACCTGGATCGCCTGCGTCCGACGCTTTGGCCCGCTGTCTTCCGTCTGCCGCTGCTTCCGCTCGTCCCCAGCCACAAAGCCTACCACCACGTAATGATCACACTGGCCCAATTGTGGCACGCCATTTCTATGCGCCACCACAAGTCATCAGCTGATTGGCGCAGTTGCCTCGTAATCGCACGTGCCTTGTCCCACACCTTCGTCGTTGTCGTTTTTCTCGAATCCTCACAAACACCCCATAACATCAATATTTTTCGTGCTCAGAACCTAAACTTTCACACTTGCATCAAATGAAGTGTTATAGACAAATTAGTTCACAAACAATAGTTTCGTGACTGTTATACACATAACTTGGTCAAAGCGGTGCAGTGTGCACTCTAAAACAGACTGAACTGGTATGTTCTGCACACTAAAACCGACCAAACCAGTTCTGCAAACTAGAATCAACCAAACTGGTCCATTCTGCACACTAAACCAGTCCAGTCTGCCACCTTACCTTACTAGACTGGTCGGTCAGCGCACCACAACCCACTAAACCGGCCTGGTCTGCACACTACAACCCACTAAACCAATCTGGTCTGCACACTGAACCCGTCCGGTCTGCACACTAAAACCCCCTAAACCAGTCTGGTTTGCACACTACAACCCACTAAACTGGTCTAGTGTTAACACTAAAAAACACTAAAACACACTAAAGCGGGCTAGTGTATTTTTCGACTGGGCGTCGAAACATCACAAGGGTGTAAACTGTTTATACGTCAACTCTCACTAGTGAGAGCTTCATTCGAGCTCTTCTCAAACTATAGTAGGCCTTGTTATTGTTTATTATGTTGTAACAAGTATATTCCAGGTAATGAGCTGGAACTAACAGACAATAATGCCAGGAAACGTACATGTAACTTTATTTAAGTTATTTGTGGTGTAATTAGGGAGCAATAAAAGTGGAAAAAAAGATACCTTGCCACCAATCGGATCTGAACCTGCGACCATCGAGTGACGCGCGCAATGCGCTACAACTGCGCTACCATGGCACACATTCCTCCATTCACCTTTATATGGTACATGTATGTTCATTGAAACGTGAGAGGATCAGTCAGTGCCATCTGTTGTCGTTGCGGCGAGTGTCAAACACTACTTTACGCCTGTCTGGCGTAAAGACGCAACGCCAGACAGGCGTTGCGTCTCCTACTTACGCCTGTCTGGCGTAAAGTAGGATATATAGACGCTAAAAAAACGGGTCTCAGGCGCCAAAAATAGGCAGGCAAAACACTGTTTTAGGCTCCCGAAATTATAAATATAGGCAGACTCATGTTTTCGAAGAAATACGGGCGGGATCTGCGTCTATGACAGGAAAGCAAACAAAAATGCTTGAGTTTTTTATGGTCCAAAGCCGCAATGGGTTAGCGTAGACATGCTTTTTTTCCCGCAGGGTTTGCAGAATACATTCTCTTCATTTCTAGTCTAGCATGATAAGTTGTGTACCGTCAAATGTGCATGCTTTTTGGTCTATTTTTTCGGCATAGCTGAGAAGGGCTACACAGGTCCAAATAGACCAGAAGGAACTTTTTGCCTCGTATAACTTGGCTCAACTACAAAGGCTCAATTTTTCTTCTGCCAGTACCTTGACGGTCCTCACGCATGTTTGAGAATTTCCAGAAGCAAAGAAGAATGCAAGCACTGGGCGCCCACGATGTCATCTGCCCAGATTAGCAGTGCTACTAGCGCCGTAAAAAGGAGAAAAGTCAGACTGAACACTGCTTGACCTTCATCTCACGGGCATGCGCCTCAACATGGTGGAGGGTATGAAATGCTCCTGCATAGGTAAAAGTAGTGCGTGACACTGCGAGAACTTTTCTAGACGATGTGTGTAGTTTCTGCAATCTGTTGCCTGAATAAAAGTATGAAAATTGGAAGAAATATTAAAGCCCACGGACGGCATTCATGCGCGTTCTTTTTTTTTAATTTGTATCGAGCGAGATTCAAGACTAAGTTGCCTCCGTTTCGTTTGCGTTGATGTTCTCGCCATTCTCGCATCGTGCCGGTACAAGCATTCACAACGCTAGGCGTGTTTTTGGTGCATCGTCTCTTTGAGGAGTTCCAGCGGTGAGACGCTGTGCATCGTGGTAAGGATACGTGACGCATGCCAGCCTCTCCAAACATGTCCGCATAGAGGGATGCATCTCACAGAAACAGGCAGTGCGAAATTGAGACCATCGAAAAGACAGAACACCGCCTGCACACACGGCCTGGCATGGACATGTCATGCGAATGTTACCTTACGCCCGCATGATGTAGCGTTGCGTCCGCGTCGTGTGATCCTCCAGCTCCGAGCTGCTTTGATACCAAATAGGGCAGGCACGGAATCGGATTTGTGAAGTCTACATTGAGTGAGTGGCGGAGGTTTTAAGATCACCTCACATCACACTTTCAAAGCTCGTGTTGTGAACGTATTAAAAATTTTAGTCATACACAGCTTTTTATTGGCCATGCAACAACTTCCACTAAGTAAAATTTCTCAGATGACATAGTGAAGCGCCATTTAAGAAGTAAATGGCAAATAAAACAAAAATGACTTGAACGTCAGTTTTTGTCTTCACTTACCTTTCCCTTCATGACACGTTACGGTTTCCCGTTCATTCTTAGTCATCCTGCCACTTCACAGAAGTACCTCCTGCTTCCTAAGCAAGCGAGCAGATGCCGGAGAGATGCGAGAAGACGACGTGACGCAAAAGAAAACGTGTAGAGACTAATCGACTTTCCTATTGGATAAAAGGCCTTGTAGGCTGACAGTGCTGAAAGTGAGTTATGAGATGGATAATACGTTGCACTCCACAGTCTTTCAAAAGTTCAATTTTGCCGAGTAACATGAATACTGGACTCCAGTGGTACTTGAAAACAAAATTTGAGGTTGGATTGCGTTTATATATGCGCGGATTTGAAAAGAGGCATTTATAGGCACTTATAGGAATTTAGGCGCCAAAGTCCAAGATAGAAATTTAGAAAAACTATAAAAACACTATAAAAGCTTTCCTCACACCATGTTTTATGCTCATATGTCAAAATGGCACGATTGGAACGCAAGAAACAAAATAGGCGTTTGCCTTTAATCCGGTCTTTCGTGATGGTATTATCAGATGACAGCTATGCACACATATATTCATAAAGTGGGCGGGGGTATGGCCGCCACCGTAGCGCTGTCACTGAACATCGGGTGCGTTATTTCAAGGTGGCAGGCTCGGATCTTGTCGGCGAAAAGTTAGCATTCGGTTCAGTTTTTTTTCTTCCCGTTATACAACAACTACATCTAATACCATCCTATACAATTGAGGACGACGCAGCGAGCAATGGAAAGAAAAATGGTAGGTGTAACCTTAAGAGACAAGAAGCGAGCAGAGTGGATCAGGGATCAAACGGGAGTTTAGGATATCATAGCTAAAATCAAGAAGAAGAAAAGTACATGGGCCGAGCATGTAGCGCGTAGACAGGATAACCGCTGGTCGTTAAGGGTAACTAACTGGATTCCCAGAGAAGGCAAGTGGGTTAGGGGGAGACAGAAGGTTAGGTGGGCAGATGAGATTAAGAAGTTTGCGGGTATAAATTGGCAGCAGCAAGCACAGGAGCGAGTTAACTGGCGTAACATGGGAGAAGCCTTTGTCCTGCAGTGGATGTAGTCAGGCTGAGGATGATGATGATGATGATGACCATCCTACACACTTTTTCTGGCTTTATTGTCTGTTAGCTCCGATTACACTGTGCCTAACAAAGAAAACGCGCCCATAATATTTACTTTCCGTCAAAGATGTGCAAGGTGAGCATGGGGGGAGCATACAACATAATACAACAAAATACTCTAAGCAACCAATTTATATTACAACTATCATTCTAGCCAAGTACAAAAGGTTACATTGTATACCATAGAATCTGCATAGTTGCAGACACGTACTTTTCTCTCTCACCTGCGCAAGCCCCTCTGAAAGCATTTTCATGGAAGCTGTTTTGCTCACACAGTTCTCGGCGCTTTAAGTAAGTAACTTTTTACAAACGGTATGGCTGTGCAATAGCCTGCAGTTTTCAGAGAAAAAATATTTAGTGACCCTAAATGTATTCTCCAATATACGTTACGTAAAAGCCAAGAAAAATTACCAAACTTGTGCTGTGCCACATCAAGCCATCAGATGAAAAATCCGTTAACCAGGGCTGTGTTAAGCCGACGTTTTGACAAGGGGACTCGCCTTTCTTAACGTTAGAACAGAGCTGATTTATTTAGTGCTATTGTGTCTACGTTTCAAACCATCTCCTCCATGCTCAGATAAGAGGGGGAAGGACCACATTGGATACACGGGTGTGAAAAAGCAGGTAAGGGGGTGCTGTGCCGAATGGTATGAGTGTAAATTGAACAGGTATTCCGACAAAAAAAAAGGAAGCTGTGATGGGCTGACGCATTACACGTGTCGCGGGGTCCCGGTTGTCGAACCGGTTGTCGGAAGTTAGCAGTGTCAGCTTTGAAAATTCTAGACAGAGGGCTTAACTTGCAGTGGTTTTCAGTGAATATGTTTCGAACGAACTTGAGTGCGTGACATATTGTACATAGACAAAAAAAAAACCACTGCGAGTGGACTTTACAGCTTGGATTTTCAAACCTGCCACTGTTAACTTCTGACAACCAGTTCGAACCCCAGGAACGCGTGGCACGTGCATATCCTCACCTCGCCACCACTTCCTTTTTTTGCACGGAATACCCGTTTTTTTCCGCTTATACAATTCATCACAGCACCCCCTTCCCCGTTCTCTCACACCCGCATATGCAGTCGTGCCCCTCTCCTTGCTTTCTTAGGATAGAAGAGAGTGCATGAAACGTAGACACACTAGCACTAAATAAATCCCTTCTGATCTAGCCTTGAATTAGCCAAGTCCGCTTGAGTATGAATTTAACCTGAACGTATGAAGTACGTATTTAACATAAACGTTGCCAGGAAAATGTCACACTGTCAGTAACATGCGAAGCCACGACTTTAGTAGTTTTGGAGTCCTCAGGAGTCCACCTAAGCCTTTAGGTGGACTCCTGAGGCACCAGAAATAATATGCGGCCTGTATACGCATACCAGCAATTCAGAATTTCGCGGGACCATGCAGACGTTTTGTACGACATGCCGAGTTCAATGCCGTTCCTATCAGTACTCCTCGGATTTCTTTCACATTGACTAGCCATACATTTTCATTTTGATGCAGGAGACGTCCAACAACGCGTGTCATGCTACGGAAAACAATGTTCGTACGAATCGCATGCACGAACCAACGTAGCCTTGGCTGCGACTGGTTCTTGCCACGTCAGCTTCACTTTATTATGAAGGAGGAGTGACTTTACGAGTACGTTCAGCAGCAAAAGGAATCGTCGTGAGCTGTACGTAGTCAGCTGAAGTACCACTTGAAGGGGGTGCAAAAATAACTCAGTAATATTGTCTGGATGATGCCCTAAAAAATAAAACTAACCTGTTTCGCCAGCCGGGACGGAAGGAGAGTGTAGCCTACTCTCCCGTGCCGGCTTTCTTCATGGAACAATTAGTAAGCCTGACCCGTATGGTGTTCTATACAAGATTTTCGCAACACATATAAACAGAAATTAGATGCAAACGTTGGATGTCTACAATTCACCAGCAATGACGCGTCTTAATGACAGTGTTCACAGAAGCAATAATTTCTCCGAAGGTAGTGCCGTAAAGTTGTTCAGCCGAAACTAGCACATTGTCTTGGACCGTGTACGTGACACCCTCTACTGTTTGATTCGTAAGCAAAATACTGTCTTTTCAAATTACACCATTTCTCGCACCACTAAAACCATCCTCCGATCCGTCACTTCATGTCTGTAAACTCCGTGAGTTCTGAAGCAAGCTCCTTGCATGAATGCCTGGAAAAGCTAATGTGGCCTACCTAATATCTTTGCGACATTTTATAAGTTATTCATGTTCCTTGCCTTGCTTGAAGTACTGATCCTTCCTTTCGAATCTTATAAACAAAATATGGCAATGTGCGCTTAGCACCTCAAATAAATGACTGTAATAAATGAAATAATAATGCTTTCAGCGCACCTTCTCCGTGGGAGGCAGCCAGCTTCGAGTTGTTACATGAATGTCAATCGTTGCTTTTAAAAATGCAACCTCAGCAGAATATTCATCAGGTGTCTAAATAATCGACTGTTTTCATCGGCTTGACAAGAAGCTGCCATGTTGAGACATTGTGGTCAATAACTTTTGAGAGAACATTATTGGGCAGCAATCCGAATCATGTAAAATTCTACATCACATGGCCCCAAAGCTTGTTGGCTTTGCCAGCAACCTTGGCTATTTGTTGTGGAGATCTTGGGCTCTGTACTGCATAATACTCATGCTCTGTACTGCATAATACTTATAAAGAAAGAGACCTTTTTGGTGATGGAATACTTATGTACAAAAAGTACATCATGTTTCACTACACCTTCAAAATCTTCATGCCGAATTCATTGTGGTAGACTAGGTTGGCATATGTGAAAGCGCTCTAGGAGATGAAAGGAGCGCTTTCCACCATTACAAGAATTGTCTTGCACACTCTCACAACATGCAAGACATTGACATAAATAGGCATACTTCTCTGCGGAGCACCTTTTCCGAGCTACTTCTGAATATTTTTGTAGTCTGGACGTGTTACTAGGCCGAAACGCTAGCAGTAGATAGGTGTGCTACAGCTTCAGGTAAAACCACCAGCTATGTAACTGCAGGTAGTTACCATTATTAATGTCCAGTCTATTATGAAAATTTTTTTCGTTAACCACAAAACTTCTTAAGATCAACTAGATATCAAGTCAAAGGTTGAAAGCTTCCAGAACTTTTTCCAACCCGAACGCTTTGATATCTTCTACTGGAACACAACGGTATACTGATGCAACGTGTACTTCTTTAAAGTGTGCTCTGTCTGTGGCAGAAACCAAAACCTTATTTTGTAGGCATGCTTATAGTGTCTTGGCCTCCACTTATTATCACTTTTCAATTTATCTTGCCTGGTCTGATGATGACGATTGACCATAGTAGCTTCGCTGACCACAGCTATCGGGGCAGTGGCTTAGCAATATTCATATGGATAAGATATCACTAAGTTCGCAGTATGGGTAACTTAATTTAGAAATATACTTTTGGCTGTGCTTTGGCCCTAACATTGCGCAACTTGCAATGAGTCACAGCGAAATTCTTGCGAAGTTGGAATTTCTTAAATGTACCCGAGCATTTTAGAACGGCTACGATATAAATGCTGAAGGCTAACAAGCAAAGGCAAACAGAGAGAAAAAGAAGGCCAATTTCATCTTCTTTAGGGCGAAGCAAAGACACTTTTTTACTACTTCTCCACTCAGCCCTGCAGTGATCCACAACACCGTACAGATCATGCTGTTTACAGAAACAAAAAACCACCCTCTTATATCCCTCTGTTACTTTTTAAACTGGCGATTTACTGCTTAGGTTTGCAACTTCCATGAGCTTGATGTAACTACACTACATTTGTTAGCAGGGATAAGTTTCTTAACAAAAAAGCACGGAAATTTCCTCTCTGATCAATTTCCAGCACAGCAGAACCGCTTGCCTTTCTAGCAGCAGATATTCTAACCATCTCATAGCCTCCAACTGCTAAGCAAGTATTGTAAATATAAAGAAAAAGAACGTGCAGGCATGTCATGATTAGCATTGTTTATACACGAACCAGCAGCCACGTGGTACAGTTGTATACACGATTTTGTCTATTCTCTTGAAAAACCATTAGAAACTCATAAACAGCCTGGTGTTTGCTAGCGCTGATGCTTTGAGGACTGCAATTTTTCTTCAAAGGTGCAACGACTTTCTTTGGGGCTTTTTTGCTACGAGATTTGGACCCTCTCTTCTAGTTCGAACCAAAAAGGAGGAGAGCAACACTGCGAGAGCAAGGCTGAGGGCCATTAAATTCCATCGTGACGAATTTAGTGAGCGAAAAAAAAACGGGTATTCTATCGGGGGAAGGAAAGATGTAGGAAGGTACATAACATGTCACGTAGCCTGATTCACACCCTCCAGTTTTTTTTTTGCACAGAAAAACCTGTTCTCTTTTCACTCGCCCAGTTCGTCACAGCAGTTTTCCGTGGCTTCCCCCTTGCACCTCCACCACCCGCTTTCGCAGTACCCGCTCCCTCTTTTTTTTTTCAATGCAGGATAGAACACGAAGCATAGACTCACAAGTGTAAAGTGTAGTTGCAGCTTTGAAAATAGCAAGCACACTCGTCGAAATGTAGGCTCCACTACAAACACATTGTTTACAAAATTCTCAGCACAAGCTTTATCTTCCCTTCTCTGCCACTCTCTGGTTTTCGAGACATTCAGTTGAGATGTCGTCCGTGCATGAAGTTAGCCATAGCGTGCTTGCACCCGATCACACTTGCTACTGTATGAGCGGTGGTCAATGTAACGGCCTAAAAACTGTGAAACAAAACAAAAAGGTCACTTATCAAGCAAACTAATAACTTTATTTTCGAAAACACAGAGCTGTAAAAATACGGCAACGGATATTGCAACTCATTCACGGTGTCACGTACTGCTATCGTGATGCAGAAAGGAATAAACCTTAAGTACCTCGATAAAAGCAGACGCAGAAACAAGCAAGAAGCACAAACGCATACGCATCCCCGCTTTCAATGCTTTGCTTTCAAGTGGATTCAACCACCTAGCCTTCTTCACCCCTTTGACTGTCCTCGAACCGCAGTGCGCACGTCGCTGTGATCTTTCGTCTAAGAAATTAAGATCTAATGCGGCGCTTAAGCAGACAAAGGAGATCACCAAGAAGGACCAGAGGACGAACCCGCTCAAAAAAAAAAAAACCAAAAGACGGCAAAACATAGCCGCGTGACGTGAAGCCCGCGCGCGGCACGAATGGAAGATGCTCCCCCTGGCGGGATACTTGAGTGGTTCACGCGAGGTTGTAAGCGCTCAGTCATGAATGCGGCTGTGAGCTTCCGCCCGCCCTTTTGCGGCCCAGGAGGTGCCGCCGCGGTCACAGCATCTCATTTTAGGCAAGCTTTTAAAGACGATAGTCTTTCTTGGGACTTTCGAGGCAAAAACTTTGATTGATGGATTGATTTTTGGGGTTTAACGTCCCAAAACCACCATTTGATTATGAGAGATGCCGTAGTGGAGGGCTCCGGAAATTTTAACCACCTGGGGTTCTTTAACGTGCACCCAAATCTGAGTACACGGGCCTACAACATTTTCGCCTCCATCGGAAATGCAGCCGCCGCAGCCGGGAATCGAACCCGCGACGTACGGGTCAGCAGCCGAGTACCTTAGCCCTAGACCACCGTGGCGGGGCGGAGGCAAAAACTTTGGTCTGTCTGTCTGTCTGTCTGTCGGCACATTTTTTCTGTTTGTCCACTCTTAACGGTGCCGGGTACTCTAAACGGCCCCAGCCGATACCTCGAACGGCCGACCCCATCCGCAGCGCCCACCGATGTTGCTCGAAATTCACCGTTCGTACTTGCGCGATTGTCAATTAAAAAGTATTTATTTCGCCTATCCGAGGCACCGTAACAATACGTATGTATTTTTATGTGCTTCTTTTAATAGAAAAGGTACACACAAGAAATTATAAGGACCGCAGCGTTTATCACGCTGTGCCGACCATGCAACGCGTGCACGAAAAGGGGAGTGTTTCCAACGCTTTGCTAAGACGACACGGTGGTGGCACCTACTCGTCACCTTGCTTTCTACACATTATCACCTCGGAAACGGGTGCGCACCCCCTTCTCAAAGCCGCGCGCTTTGTTTCTCAAGAGGACTGCCAGATGGCGCTCATGTCTCATGTGTCACGTAATTTGATGCGATCGTGTGCCTCCGCTGCGCGCTCGAGACACTCTAACGCAGCGCCTCCAGAATACAATTCACCAATTTTCTTGCGCACAACACCAAACAAGTGTTTTTTTTTTCACTCTCTCCACGCACAAGACTATTGTCTTTTGACGACATTTGCAGAATAAAAACAGATACGGGGCCAATTTTTACCTAGAGATGTCCATGCCGCAAGCTTGGCAAGTGCCATTATTATGCTGTTCAGTGCCGCAGCAGCTTTCGTTGACTTCTCGTCATCGTTCTCGTTTCTTCGACGCTTTCAGTAAAAAGCATGATGGAGAACACGAGCACACCTCACAATTTTGGAAACAGTGAGTGCACCTTTGTGTATTCAAATAGTAAAAAGAGGGAAACATGAAGGTAGTACTCCACGATTTTGCTATCTGCGGTATGCAACGCCACGTAGCGAACGCTCGCGACAGAATAACTGCACTCAATTATTATACGCATAGAAATGATGCTGTTGAACTATGAGAATTGTTTATTGATCCGAGGCATTGGTTTCACTGAGAACTATACGCCACCAAACCTTACCCGGATAATTTGTCTTCCTTTCATATCTGTTTAACAAGTGGTTAATTCTTGAACTTTTCTAGCTATTCAATACATTTATGTCGAACTTCCTTACTCTTTCTTTTTTCATTCGAACGCGTAGCAACACTGTATACAATCGGACAACTTGAAACCAACCGAAACAGTCACATCACATTTCGCCTCGCTGCAGGCGAAATGCTGAAAGCTTGTGTACTGTGAAAAGTTTGTTCACGTTGCAGAACTCTATGTGGTATAAATTTCTAAAACTCTTCACTTCGGTGCCTCTTATAATCACGGGATATTACTGGTTACTATTACTTATTCTGGTGAAATTTACTGTAAGCGCAGGTTTTTGGCTTAAAGAATTATTTCTAAATTACATTGCGAGAAAACTTGTTGACTTTGCCGAATATACGGAAATCTGTGTGAATCTCTTGATGGAGAAATTCATTCTCTGCCTTCGATTTATGCAAAAATACTTACCACACGCGTGTTTACTTCGTTCAGCGATCGAGGCGGTATTCAGCGATCGAAGCGTGTGGCATAGATATAATTGCAAAACATATGCACACAGTAATAGATACAATCGCATATCGTAAATAAATATGTGAGCAGAGCACATAGCGTATATGCACATTTATCTTCTAGATAAAACTCAACAGCCGCCTCTGTTTGCATAGTTTAGGAAGCTGACGCAGCATGTTCCGACACGCGTGCACAACGCGGTGGTGCATGTTCCAATCTCGCTAAGCTGCAACTGGTTTTTTATTTAGGTGATGTACTGCTGTTCCTTTTAATATATTAGGTGCTGAAACAAAGTAAAAGCAATATTACGTTCGAGTACGTATGCGAGACTGTGTTTCTTGCACAACGGTTATTTTTAAAATTTTATTATTTCAATTTTTATTCACTTGGTAATAAACAAAATTAACAACTAAGGTGAACATTGGGTCTGATTGATCGTGGTGGGACTGGAGAAGTGAGAAAACTCCAACCAAAAATATATTTGAGAAAAAAACTGAGCATTTCGCAGCCGGACCAGCTTCTTCTTAAATGGTAGGCAGGAGGTATGCGCGAGGCTTGCCATGACTCATTGCAAGCTGTGGCAATGGAGGGAAGGCAAAGTCACCTTGAATCATTTTAAAGTCAATTTTCGGTTGAAGTTTTTTCATTTCTCCAAAATAAGGGCTGCACAAATGTGATCAAGCCAAACCAAGAATCTGGGGCACGAAGTCAAGTTACAGAAAGTGAACAATGTTCATTCTTTGAAAAATTACCCTTAATGAAAGGAAGAGTTAAGGTGCACTTCGTAACTTCACTTGCAATAGGCCTTCTAGGTTTACATTAAGATAGTTGAAAATGGCCCATGTTAGAGGCACACACATTGGTTAAATTTCTTTGCAGCACAGTTGAAGAATCCATTGAAAACTCAAGGTTCAAGAGAAGCTCATGCGTCCTCTCTCCATTGCAATTTGCATTGCTTGTGTGTGCCATGCACCCATGATAAGTTCTAAAGCGTTTTTTTTTACCTATAATCTTCTCAGTCATTAAAACAGGTCCAAATGGTCTGTCTTATATAGGTTTCAGTTGTAGCGTAATCTGCAAGGTGTGCAGAAACCATGCTTTTGAAAATAGTAAAACAACACAGCTGTATACGCGACCGTCCATGCATAAATGATAAGCATCATTACGGGTCCGTACATATCAGTTGTGCTCTGATGCTTAAATCTTTTTCTGACCACTCCCTCCTGCTCTTACGCTGTAGGCAGCAAATCATCAACCTGGTTGACCTACCTGCCTTTCTTTTTTCTTTTTCCTCTCTTTTTTCTTCCATTTCATTTTCCTGTGTTCTTCACAAAGACGTTATTCAAGTGTATGAAGACTTACTGCCTATCCTAGAGTAGAACAGAGAGGCAACTTTGGTTTAGGTATCTGTATTTTAAATTTGCTCACTTGATAACTTGCATGAAAAATAATAACCAAGCAAGTTGACATGTGCTTCGGAATACTCAACGGGGAGCTTCTATTGATGATGCACATGTGGTATTGATCACCTGTGAATTGAGCAAACACCAGCACATGCAAGTTCACCTAAATAAGTGAGGCAAACATTGAGCCATATACTGTGGTGGTAGAGGCATAATTGCAGTAGGATCAGAAGCTCTGCATAGTCACTCTTTGTGATAGCTTTCTCATGAACAGATGTAAATACACAAATATTACCTCTATAACTGAACTGTGTAGACATATGTGTGGAATGGGACAATTTTCGCACAACTAATTGAGAAAAATGAAGCTCTTTAAGCAAAAGTGAATATATTTGTCTCCAAGTTTTGATATGCATGGCACTGTGCACATGCATGGCACATCAAGGTAAAAAATGTTTTTCACCAAAACTAGTCTCACAAATACTAAAAGTGCATCATATACGGAACACTTAGGTACCACTGCTAGTTTATAAAGCATGTGCACTTTCCGCATAAAGTTTTCGTTTCTGAGGGTTTCATCTGGTTCTTGAGGCAGAAGTATAGTGCATGCCAGTGCCCTACTAAGGTGACTGAGTAAGCTCTTATGATGCACATATAATAGAAGAAGTAGTGCCAAATATTACTTAAGGACAAATTTTCCTCTAATGTGAATCTTTCCAATTTGCAGAACACAGAGGCCACGGGGCTATTTTGCTTGAAAAATTTGTTGTTTTGATAGTACAGAGAATACCAGAAGTTCAATAACACACACCTATGACACAAGGAAAACAGTTTTCACAATGTTCTTATGGAAAAAAGAATATTTTTATTCCAGTGCTACAAGGGTTACACCAGTGATTTGCACTGTGCTTAATCATAGGTAAATAATTTCGTTTCTGTAGGACATGTACATGAACATAGACAAATATTTTTTTTTCAATAGAAAACTCATTTCGTTTAACTGGATCATTTGCAACCATCATCGTGTATATAGGTATCTTACAGAAGATGCGACAGTTACAGCTTGGCGTACACTCACTCAAAAGTCAGGAGTAGTTAAACTCATTTAAAAATGCAAGTTTTATGAGGGGCGTGAGTAAAGTCAAGTATGAAAGTGAGTGAGTACGTATAAGAGTCATTTGGCATCAGTATGAATGCGAGTGTATCGATAAGTGGGAGATGGTATGAGTACCTATGACTGTCATTAATAATTAACACTGTTATGTGTGCGTAAACAGCAGGTAGCATTGATGTGTGATTCCTTTTCTGACCACCTCCACTAATCAGTTCAAAATGGTTAACGTGCCTGTCTTACATATACCTTTCTTTTTTTTTCTTTTTCCCTTTATATACCTTTGAAGCTTGATTATGGGTATTCAACGTGTACATTAAGCTTCTCAGTGAATAGGAAAGTAAAAGATTAGGGGGAAAATTGCTTCAAATAAATTCATCTTAAAACTGGCTACTTCGTAAATTGCATGAACACAAAGAACCAAGCAGCTCAACATGCGATTTGGAACCTTCAACAGTATATTTCTGTGTGACAGCATGTATTTTTTATTAATCAACACAGACTCAGACTCATGCCAAAACTTTAGAAAAAATAAGGCATTTATTTAGCTGTTTAACTTGATGATATGTCACTCCTAATTAGAGCAAGGAGCTTTCTCGTCGACAAATTTGAGTAAATTGGCACTTCCTTTGTGACTGGATTGTGTAAACACCTGTACAATTGCTCTTAAACCCTTTTTCTTCAACCAAATAGAGAGAGTGAAGCTCCTGCAACAGAACTGCTTGTGTTTTCTAGTATTCAAAATGTAGTGTGAAAAGGCACAACGGACAGAGAACCACACTCCACAAAAAAATATTTGTGGTGTGTGGTTCTGTGTGTCCATTATTTTTTTACACTACAATATGACTATTAGCAAGCACCAGCGCAAGAACAAGTCCTTTTGCATGTGTTGGTCTCTTAAAGTTTTCATATAGGACATGGTAAATATGAACATACAAAATGTATGTTATCAACACCAGTGCCTCATAGAAAAACAAAACTGCATTTTATGCAGGCCATGGAGACATACCACTATAACATCAGCATTCACAATTATTTACCTCAAATTATATCTGAGCTATATTTTATGAGGTCGTTTAGGCAGAAGTTCAGTGTGTTCCAGTGACATATTAGGGCGACTGATTATGGTCTCATAAGATACAAATCCTAACTTGGAAAATAATGCCTAATACTGCTTAAAGAAAAGTGCTAGTTAGATGCAGTTTTTTGCAGTTATCAAAGCCTACAGAATACTGGGTCTGCTTTTATTCAAGTCAATGTTCGCGTTCATTACTTAGAATACAAAAGTTCAATAACACAACTACACAGAGAGAAAAACACTTTTCATGGGATATTTTACAGAAAAGAGTGTAAATTACGGTAATGTGCTGCTACGAGAGTTCAACTAGTAATTTTATGTACACCCTCAATCAGAGATTAGAAACATAACTCCCTCCCTGACATGCCCCCGACATACCGCGTTATAGGCTTGAGAATAACCAAACTATTTACATAGGCAAATATTAGTTTGTATACAAAGCTAACTTATCTCGAATTGAATCATTTGCAGCCATCAACATGTCCCTATAGAAAATGTTGAAACTAGCTCGTCATACTCTCTTAGATTGTATAGGTAACTCAGTCATTTTTAACGCATCAGTATGAATATGAGTGAAAGACGAGCAGCATGATTAAACCTGTGTAGGAACAATAGTGATTACTTACATGAGTGCGTGTTCACATGTAGCATGGATGTAAGTGAGTGCCAATGAGTGTGATTCAGTGTGAGTTTAAATATGAGTGACTACTCAAGACATTGGGTGAAATAGTGTGAGTATGAGTCAGTGACGAGTGATGTGAGTAGACTCGAGTATTAACATGAGTGAACAGTCATTGATGTGAGTAAGCATGCGGGGCAATTGGGTGAGTATTGAAGGAGGGAGTAGAAGAATCTTCAGTGTATGCGTGGATGTGAGTAAAGAGTGGGTGTGAGTCACATGAATACTTATCAATACTTATCGCTTTATTTATAAACGTTTTAGACGTCGCGACTCCACTTCAGCTATGTTGGAGCTCGCACACCTAGAGCCATTGGCCAACCGACGTAAAAGTGCCCGTCTAAACTTTCTACACCAGCTATATTTTAATACATTGGTAAGCCAGTCACAAGATTACATAGCTAATAACCCTAGTCGAGCGTCTCGTCACAAACATAGCCGAAGTATTACACCGTTCTTTGCCCGTACAGACGAATACAAATATTCATTTTTTCCCAGAACTGTTTCCGATTGGAATGTTTTGCCAGAGTGTTCACCCTTGCTGTCATCCAATGTATAATGATTGTATACTTACCTGTTGATTATGTACCCTCACATTCATGTGTCGATCTTGCATCTGTACGCATGTCTTCTGGATGTGTACATCCCTCTCCTGCTTGTACCTCTTAAGGTTCGCAGTATTGTACAAATAAATAAATAAAATAAATAAATAAATAAATAAATAAATGCCAGTACCATGAAATTTCGACCGAGTGCCCTCCCCCTTACGGCGAATGATAATCTTACCATTTGGTAAGGGGGCTCTTGCTGGCTTCACGACTAGTTACTGGTGCTTATTTTAAAACCTCCCACAAAATGGAGGGGGGCACCGGCTTTGGGGGGGGGAGGGTGCTTGCTTAACCTTTTAGTCTGAGTATAGGTGAATGTCAGGGGGTGTGAGGAGTTGTAGTATGACAATTGTATTGTATAGGCAACTCACGCTTATAAGTTACACTTTTGTTATAAGTACTCACGCTTATCAGTTACCCTTTTGTGCTAAAAATTTTATGTGTTTTTATACTTTTGTATATGCAACACTGTTATTCTTGTGATACCATAACCTGTTTGTTTACTCAAGCCTGTATTTCTTGTAATCTCTACATCACCCCATATATAAACCTATAAGACTGCAGCATTGAGAAATAATGAAATAAATATTCTGGATATCTTGGGGTGCCCACAGTTTCCCATCAGTGGGGTGAATATAAATGTTCATCGCAACTCCCTTTCTTCTACAAAGTGAAAATATGAGGCTGGCTCTGCACACTCTTCTCTTAGGTGAATCTTGTGTTTTACGTAAAAGCTGAAACCTGTGACTGTGTATTCATGTGCTTTCCGTGCACTTAGGCCATTTATCGCATGCGCCTTACGAAATCTGTTCATTTACAAACAGTTTGTGTTAGACCAAAGTCACACTGGATATTTCGATGTCATTCGAATGGAATGACGTTTGCATTTATAGAGAATATGTGACTGCTACACAGATATCTATAATCTCATGAAAATCGAATGAATCAAGCAATCAAATAAGTCCGAGAAACATTGTCGCCGACGCAGTTAAACCAAATATATACCTTTTACCCCAGAGACCTAAAGGTGACATTCAGCATTATCAGTTTGACCTGCATGCATGCAAACACGGTAATAATGCAGCTTTCTTTTTAGGGTATATATCATTTAACAACAATGCCGTCACAAATGTCTTAACTCTCCACCTCAGTGGCTCTTGGCTTCCGGCACTGTCGGCCATGATGTAAACAAGCAGACACCTCTGGGCACACGTATGCGTGTATCTGCAGTTTTGGCATCAGCTGCATGAGCCCAATGAACCCAAGCAGAGACGCCTGCAAAGCTACGGCAGTTCCTTTGCAAGCGTTTCACACTCATGAGCACGTGCAAGACCGTGTTTTAAAGCGAACAAATGCGAAACGCTCGGAGTTTTTGTTATGTGTGCTGTTGCACCACGAAATACCAGGTGTGCATCTGTTACTTCTTGTTCTAGAAAACCTGAATAGACGTGAGATGTTCATTTTGCTGTTTTTTTTTCACGCCGCGCGTGCCGTGTTGCTTTTGATTATTCTATCGGCTGTGTTTTCACTGGTTAAGCGGGTCATTTTGGCTCATTGTGGTAATACAATCTGCGATATGAAATTTCTATGTGTATTTATTCAGCAAAGTGACTTTTCATGATTTTTTAAAGGAATAACTCAAAGAATAAACAGTTGCAAGTGAGTGCCCGTCCTGTCGACATGTTTTCTTCGTTTGTGAGATCGTCATTTTCGCGCGGGAGTATTTATTTGTGAATATCTTCACTTTTATCACTCTACATTTCCCTTCTTCAACTTTTCCGGCCATTTCTTTTTGAACTGTTGACATTGATATCATGTACAATCACACTGACATTACTTTTTCCGGCTGCAGTGTAGCACCACCACGAATTGAATGGAATTCGTAGCTCAGGCTGTCATTTAACTCTAGTGACATTAACATCTCCAGTCTTATTTGTGTGCTTCCACTCTTTATTTTGACATATTTCAGTAAGAAAGTTTCCGCATGCTTCATGTTACTTCCTTAAGGATGTTTCCGTATACTCTGCAACGCTTTTCAAAGTTCAACACCTTTCGATATTTTCCGTAAGTAATTTTCCGTATATACGACATGACTTCCTTATCATTCCACATCTTATCTTATATAAGGAACATTCCGTATGTCCAACATAATTTCTGTATCCCTTTTACATTTTTCCTAAAAAGCTTTCTGTATATGCCATATAACTTCCGTATGCCTCCATAAAAATCCATATTTTTTCTATATAATTTGTAAGGAAACTATACGGAGTTCATATTTTTTTCATAAGATTTCCTACGGAACGTTTCAGTAGGAAAGCTGGTATAAAATTCTGTAGGTACCTGTGCTGTGGCGCACGAGGACTGTAGCTCTCAACACTGCTACACAAATGAACCTGAGCGGCTGGCACATCACAACAAATGACGCTTCACAAACATTGGGGTCCATTCCCGAATTTTTGCGAGAACTGGCATGGTTCTGAGGTATAGTAGAATACTTGTTTGCATGTAGAATGCTAAGGGTCAGTTCCTGCTAGAGCACTCACTAATATTCTTCACATTTGCCCAATCAACGATGTCCATGTCAGCTTTTAGGCGCGAAGCTTCTTAGGACGTGGCTTGTGCGCCCCCCGTTTTCGTAGTGCGTAACCTTTGGCACATACCCGCATGCCAGTGGAACATACCCACCCTCGGTCACATATCCACACGTCCAAATGTTACAAAAAAATGTAGCAAAACGTCGTTATCATGCTCTCGGTATTACCAAAGCGCTGACAGCAGAAATATGGTACATACTTTTATTTAGTCCCTGGGTTGTCCGCCTAATGGCGGTACTTGGATATGATGAATATATGATCAAAAGAAGCGAGACGGCGGTACTTGGAAATGTTCACTAGGTCGACGAACGGACGCACGAATGAACAAACAACTAGACGGACAGACAGACACACATACGAACAGACGCATGGACACGCACAGACGGGCGCACGAACGGGTACACTACGGACGGACGGACACACAGACGGAAGCACAGACGCATTAATGGACTCTTCACCCCTCTCATCATCGTTAATTCTGTGTATATGCTGTGATTTTTTGGTAACGCTCGACATTAGGATTACACATTTGCGCTCTCGCCGTTTCTGGGTAGATATAAAATGTCTATCACCTGTTGCACATACACGCATGCCAGTGTTTGATGACGAATGCGCCGAGAGAGTGACATTATTTATGCCATGATGAGTGCGCTGTCTTCGTCTAACCATCTGGTGGTGATGGTGGTGGTGATAAAGTATTTGTTCTGAAATAGAATAGGGAGCTCCTGTGCGCCTAAGTCGCAGTCCCTAGTCCGAGACGCCGTTGGAAACCGCCGGTGCCCGGGTACGCACCACGAAAGAGCGTTGCGCATCCAAAGTAGAGCAGCTGTGCACGTACTCCTCCCAAACATCTCTTAAACCGTCTGAGAATCCCGTACTAATTCTGGTGTACCGGAAGATGAGAGGGTGTGATCATGAGAGCACTCAGGCGTACGTATCTAGTAGATAGATAGATAGATAGATAGATAGATAGATAGATAGATAGATAGATAGATAGATAGATAGATACGTCTAAAGTGTTCACAGTAAGCAAAGAAATTTTCGTATATGAATATGTCTCAGAGTACATGAGGATTCTAACTTTCATAAGTACGCCGTGAACGTTTCGAATACCCAGCTATGCCGCCCGCACAAAAGTCTGAAAATCCTGACATTTCAATAGCTAAGTTTTTCAGCGCTGTCAGCTATGTTTGCACAGCAAGTATGATGTACTATTCTATTCATTATAACCCGCATATTTTTTTGTGACTGTGTCTTGGCCGCGCAGTTTTTTCGTGTATGTTCACAATACATTGGCATTCCTTCTCTCGCGCATAAAATAACAGATTTTTGTGAATGACGTTTAAATCAATACGAGCATTTTTATTCAAACCTTGAGCAGTTGCAGCTTGGGTATGGAGGCTTCCTCAGAATTTTTTCGGCCATTTTGATAATAAAAGCGAGACTAGATGAATCCTTGCGATCAGTTGTGTTCCCATCAGTGCTTGGTGACCCTCGATGTTAGTAGCTGACTCGGTCGAGGGCTGCTGATGCAATCAGCGTGTTTACACGGTCACCGTGTACGAAACAAGTCATGTGCGCGCGTCGCTCTGCATTCTTCAGCGGTTGCCTTCGGTATCATCAACCCTTAGCAAAAGAAATCACGTACACTTTTGACTTGATCTATTGGCAAACAAATCGACGAGTCATAGTTTGTGGACTAGCTTTAGCAACGGGTGATTTTCGCAGCAAATGGATTCTTGCCAACAAATACAGCGCGGTCAAAACGGAGCAGCTGCATCTCTGGGCTGGCGTGAGTTGCGCATCGACTGACGTACGAACGCTACATCGATGAACGAGATTGCGGATTGCTTTTTGCGGAAGTACAAGCGAACATCGAGAAAATGTTTTCTGCATTTCTTGCTGAATAAAATTACTTGGTTCTTTTGTGCATCTGCGTTTGATGCCATGATGTCACGCACAATCAAACCAGAGTGGCCGTGATCACAGTCAGAAGATGTTGCTACGTAAAAAAAAATTGAGTGCGTCAATTTTTTCTACACGTCCAAATGAATGCTTTGTATGCTATATGAAAAACTTGGATCATCTGCTCGAAGGGAAGCCTGATGGGATGCGAAACGACAGCGTTGCAAATAGGTGGTGCCACGGGTTGAACGGTGCAAACGCAGGTGCCGCATTGAGCGCTGGAAGATTCGTTTGAAGCAATGGCTGGCGTATGTCTTTGTAGATGAAACCTAAATAAAATGTTTCAACACCCACGTAAGCCGCAAGTCAAGTTAATGGGCGTGAACCGACGAGTCGGTGGGGTAGCGAGCGGCGGTCGCGGCATGTGTTGCGGGCAAACAGACGAGGTGGCAGCTACAGCGGCCGCGGCAAGCGCACAGCATGCCAGTGAGAGAGTGATGTCAGTGCTCACTCAAAGGGAAGCGGGAAGTCAACGCGCAGCAGTAGCGTGAACTACTTGCCAGCGCGCAGACACCGGCGGCGCGCGGCGCGTCTGTAGAGAGAGGCAGGGTTGCACCGACTAGGTAAAGAGCTGCTTCGCATCTAAAAAAACGCAACACGCGCTCAAGCCAAGCGAAAAGGCTGCTCCGTTTCGGTGGTGCGCGCGCACTACGCTCAATTTTTTGGCAGCAGCGGACGCTCTGCTGCCTGAAAGTGCAAGTGCATGTGCAAGTGGCTTATAGATGGCGCTGACTGTCACTCCTACTTCTAAATTCACATATAAACCCAAAAAAGTGGATGGAGGGGAGGCCGCTGTGGTAGCTCAGTGGTTAAAGCATCGAACGCGTTATTCGAAGGTCGTAGGTTGGATTCCTGCTCACGGCTGGTTATTTTTTCATCCACTTTTCTTTCTTATTTACATTCCATTGGTTCTAATAGCTTCCCCTGTACATTCCTTGGCATTAATGTCTGTTAGATCTCATTAATATTGCGTTAAAACACGGAAAAACGAGCCCTTAGGTATACACTTCTTTCCCTTATTTCATTGAACGAGGGTCTCGTACTGGCAGACTTGGTGTGTTTAGGTTGTATAAGTGGGACAATTAATCAGCTGCCCGCTCATAAGTTCACGTGCTACGTGACGCCAAACATGCGCATGAGAGTGTTTTCACACTCATCGTTTGGCTTATAGAGGACGCTGACTGTCACTTTTACTTTTATATTCACATATAAACCCAAAAAAGTGGATGGAGGGAAGGCCGCTGTGGTAGTTCAGTGGTTAGAGCATCGAACGCGTTATTCGAAGGTCGTAGGTTCAATTTTTGCTCACGGCTGGTTATTTTTTCATCCACTTTTCTTTCTTCTAATCATTTCATTGCTTCTAATTACTTCCACTGTACATTTATTGGCATTACTATTTGTTAGATCTCATTAATATTGTGTTAAAACACGGAAAAACGAGCCCTTAGGTATACACTTCTTTCCCTTATTTCATTGAACGAGGGTCTCGTACTGGCTGACTTGGTGTGTTTAGGTTGTATAAGTGGGACAATTAATCAGCTGCCCGCTCATAAGTTCACGTGCTACGTGACGCTATGCATGCGCATCAGTGTTTTCACACTCGTCGTTTCGCTTATAGATGGCGCTGACTGTCACTCCTACTTCTAAATTCACATATAAACCCAAAAAAGTGGATGGAGGGAAGGGCGCTGTAGTAGCTCAGTAGTTAGAGCATCGAACGGGTTATTCAAAGGTCGTAGGTTCGATTCCTGCTCACGGCTGGTTATTTTTTCATCCATTTTTCTTTCTTATTATTTACATTCCATTGGTTCTAATAACTTCTCCTGCACATTCCTTGGCATTACTGTTTGTTAGATCTCGTTATTATTGCGTTAAAACTCGAAAAAACGAGCCCTTAGGTATACACTTCTTTCCCCTTATATATATATATATATATATATATATATATATATATATATATATATATCGCTATGACGAATGGGTGACGTGGCCGGCTCATACGTTCTCATCCATTCTCACTTCTTCCTGATCTACTTCTCCCAACCATCCCTGCCTTCTTACGTCACAGGATTCCCCCTCCCCCCGAAAGATGGCACCGGTTACAACCTACAACAAATTGAAGAAGAGAATAAACAAAACAATGGCCAAGTTGACAGTTTCACGTCCCGACGAAGTTTTACAATCTCACTGAATCTTCAAGGCTGAGGGAGCAGTCCGGTGATTTCTATGACGACTCTGGTGGACGAGCTTGACTGTTGCGTCCTGGATGGCATAACCACACCCTGGAAATCTGAACTGGTGATGACATTGGTTGAGTTTTTGTGAGGAACGAACAAGGTTGAGAGTGCCTGTAGCGTTTGAAGTTTGGATGTCGTCGGGGTTGTCTTTTTCGTCGTGAATGGTGCCATCCCAGTGCTTCATGCTTCGTGCTTTTTGACAGATTGTGACGAAGTGCCTGGGTGATAGCGGTGGGCAAGCAGGGCTTCCGCGTCTTTCTCGGCGTTTTCTGTGGTGGAGCAGTCGGTGTAATAGCAAGTGCAGAGAGTGTCTCTGGTGACTTTTCTTTGTGTGAAAGTGCCTGACGTCTTGAATTAGAGATCTTATTTTCCGATTTTCTTGCATTATAGAGTGCGCTTCCGTCGAATTTTGCGTTCGTGGATGCCCTCGTTGCAGTCTCTCTCGTTGTAGCATGAGTTTGTGAACTGGCCTTTGCTTGCTTTGCTGAGGCTGCTCAGGAAATGGCTGTGGTGGCACCCGTTCCGGAATGGAGCATTCATTTCCTTCGGTGTTTGATGCGTCCTGTAGACAGCTGATGAATGCTGAACTAGTGTTTCGCTTGTCGGGCATAGTTGGCAAGGCGTCATCATTGCTAGCATGCTCTTCAGAGGCTTCGGTGACGAGTTTCATTAAGGGCGCTTTCGAAAGACAACTGTGTACGAGGTTTGATGTATCATGCACTTCTAAATTTGTTTGATTCATGAATTGGTGAGCTCTGCATGTGAGCACCATAGGTGTCATGACATTACTAGGTTTGAACTGCTGATTTTGGCAAGTCTGCGGTGCCGTAGAAATGACACGAAGCTCTTCAGGGGCTTCTTTTTCGCTGTTCACTGCGAGTAGTTCTTGCGCCTGGTAGCGTGCGACGTTCGATGCGTCTGAGCCTTTTGTTTTGTTTGGACTGCCGAGAGTGTGTGCACCGGACGATGACGCATGAAACCGTACGGAAGAAGAATGGCTACGGAAGAAGAATGGCTTCTTCTCCGTACGGAGAAGAAGAATACGGAAGAACTCGTATATCGTGAACATGGTGGCCTTATGAGGCAAACGGTGAGCGTCAGGAACGCTTGAAGAGCCGCGCGATGAAAAACCGGGTGGTGGACTACGTATTCGAGCCGAAAAATGAAGTGCATGAGGTGGGTAAGCAACGTCTCGTGTCGTGTGCTGGAGCGACGACTTTGAAAATACCGGCTTTCGTGAAGGGGAACCTGGTGGAAAGCTACGTTCCTTGAGAAATAAGCGTGAACTGTGACGGCCGCGTGTGGTTGTATGCAGATGGCCGGTAATGAGGAAGTCCTTGTCGTAGTCGTTAAAACGGGCAATCATCTTTTCTCTGATCTTTTGTCATGATTCGTCGTTTTCGAATATGTGTATCAGGTAAAACCTAAATGCCTCACCGGAGATGTAATCAGTGAAGTTGGTGATCATTTCCCGTTCTACCATGATGCAGTGGCGGCATGGAGCTCGAACAGGTAGAACCAGTCCTGTATGGGTCCGTCGTCCGCTGATCCGTAGTAATTAGGGATGTCAAGGTCGTCTGATGCTGCTGTCATGATGCTTGGTGGTTTTTGTGGTCCGCGTTCTTCTGTGGTCCGCGTTCGGTCACTGCGTCTCGCTGAGGTCTTCGATGATGTTGGCCGGGCGATGAAGTGGTTGCGAGGTCTTCATCCTGACGACTCATGTGACGCTATGATGAATGGGTGACGTGGCCTGGCTCATACGCCATGTTTAAGCCATTCTCACTTCTTCCTCATCTACTTCTTCCAACCATCCCTGCCTTCATACGTCACATATATGTATATTAGTATTAGTATTAGCCTTTCAAAATCACACGTCAAACCAAGCTGCACCTATTTGAAATGGTTGGTAGATGTCTCCTAATGAGGTTAATCAGGACAGATTTGGACAGCGTCTAGTTCTGTTCAATAAAAAGGAAGGAACAATCAGCAATGAAATGTTCAGACAAGGAATATAATTGAAGATTCATCTGATCAAAGGTAGCTTCAATGTAACATCTATCTTAGACGTAGTTTTTTTCTTTCAAGAACACCATTATTAACACATCCAGTAATAATAAATACCATGGTTGGAAATACTACTATGGTGATATATTTTATAAGAAGCCTCGTGAATATTTGTTAAAATTAGAACAAAAAAGTTGACGGTAGTGTCTGTGGATAGCGTGGGCTCTGATTATTTGTGTCAAGTGAAAACGAAGGCAAGCCTCAGATAGGCACGGGCTACCTTTTCGCTTGCTGGTACAGATAGAGTATCCCAGTTGATACTGGGAAGCTTGTCCTTCCCTAAAATAATCAGAACGGAATTCAGGATACGCGTACACGCATCAGCAAGTAGTCAATGAAATTCGCCGGAAACCCGTTACACGTATCCGGCGGTTGGTACAACACACCAGCAATTATGTGTTTATTACTACACTTATGGGACATGAATGAATACTCTAGAAAAAATGACAGAATGACTGGAGCGGCGAAGAGTTGTTGTTCAATCGCCATAAGAACATCACCACCGTTTTCGCCTATCCTGTCACATATAAAAAACCTGTAAAAGGATTCGCAGGAGATTATGTTGTTGTCCGAAATGCAATTGTTAAGCCACATTTTCTCTAATGCAAAAACGAGGCACCTGATGAGTCTATATGTGAGGAGAGGGTGATACTTTTGGCCATATAACACTTCCTATGATAGTATATAAAAAGCAACTTTCATTCAAATGCTACAGGCTCGATAGCAGTCGTTGTGCGCGATCGGAACCCGCATGATGCTCTGAATCATGTCATTTGGCGAGGGTTCCATTGCGTGCACCACTTGATTGCCGGGCGTGTCCAAGATGTAGACAACATCGTTAAGATGTAGTTTGCCGAACGACTAACAAATATAGTCAGCCTGTTTTTTGTCGTTTTCAAAAAGTTCCACAGCCTACGGCGTTTATGACGAATTGCATCAGAGTAATCACGTGACAGAGTAACTCTGGCTATCTTAGGTTGGTAGCCAAGATTAGGAATGGATTTCACTTGTGTTTCATTATAAATTGTGGCTATCATAGGTAGGCTTTTGTTTTCGGAAAAAACGCCACAAGTGGTGAGCTCTCGAATAAAAGTGACACTAACGTGAAGGTTTTCCGTACAAAAGTCTTCAACAAGGCCCTCTTAGTCGCCCCATGATACAGTAGCATCACTATCATGGATGCCAAAAAAGCAAGCTTGACTACCTTGAGCGATTTTTCAAATCATAGGGCTTGTCTTGAATTTTAGACACGTCTGCATTCGCATGCGACACAGGCTCTCTAAAGGTCTGCGACTTCATTTTTTTCCCGATTTCATGTACTCTGCTAGGGACCTAACCAAAGTACTCCTTGAGGGCATTGTGCATCTGCAGGACCATGTTTGTAGATTCACTAGGGTCTACGTTATTTGCTTCAAGACTTTGAACAGCTGATGTCACGGCATCAAGCTTGTCTTCTAGCGTTTTAGTCATACGGTCTGGCTCAATTTACACATCGCTATCAAGAGCCAATAGGCGCCAAATATGCAGCACTGCATCACGCATGCACGTCACACTATCATTTAAAGCAGGGGGCAACTACACCACAAAGAGACAAGTATTACTGTTGCGACAACACTTCATCTCCAAGTAACTAACCTGTACAAACAATATGCGTGAGTGAGTATGCATAGCAGCAGTGTCGCGGCCCACGGTGATGGCCGAAATCCCACCTTTTTCAAACGGGCAGAGAACTGACGCGGCCCCAGGTTGTCCGGCAAACAGCGCTGAGCCATCCAGTAAGG
This sequence comes from Rhipicephalus annulatus, assembly GCA_013436015.1. Lineage (NCBI taxonomy): Eukaryota > Metazoa > Arthropoda > Arachnida > Ixodida > Ixodidae > Rhipicephalus > Rhipicephalus annulatus. The sequence goes on along the minus strand of WOVY01009648.1, from coordinate 148,591 downwards.
TGTGGCTAGCAGGGATGCAGGTGGAATGGTGTGAACGGTTCTGCGAAGTGGGTCCCAGCGTAATTTTTCCAGGTGACAACGTAGGCCCATAGAGATTCCATGGTCGAGTGGGTAGTTTCCCCACTATAAGAATCAGAAACACCTGTGCAAACGGTATGCCTGAGTGAGAATGCATAGCAGCAGTGTGATGGCCCACGGTGATCGCCGGAATCACAGCCTTTTCCATCGGGCAGATAAGTGACGGGGCCCCGTGCTGTTTGACGAATAGCGTGGAGGCACCCAGTTTTAGCGACGTTAGTGATGAAGGGTGAAGCAGCCACTTTAGGGCAGGTGGAAAGGCGTGAATGGTTTCGCGACGTAGATACCAGCGTACTTCTAAGCGCACAACGTAGGCGCATCCAGATTGCACGGTAGAGCGGGTAGTGGCCCCGCCATAAGCATCAACACCTGTACGAACGGTATGCGTCAGTGAGGATGCATAACAGTGGTGGCATGGCGCTGGACTTTCGTAAAAAACTTTTTCAAGGTTTTGTTTTATTTAAAACATTTTCTGGCATTTTGATTGAGCGTTCATAGCCAGTCACAAATATTGACTTGCAGTTGAGTCGTGAATGGCATGTGCCTTGATTAATTTAAATGACTTTAAATGAAACGTTTTTGGAGTTCAATGAAAAGTGATTGGTATGCATGCTTGACATGCGCAAGTATTGTGAGAAAAATGATCTATAGTGTAGGTTCTAAAAGTGGCGTCTATGAGTCGATGTGATCGATTGATATGTGGGGTTTGACGTCTCAAAAACCCTATATGATTATGAGAGAAGCCCTAGTGGAGGGCTCCAAAATTTTGACGACTTGGGTGTTATTAACGTGCACACAAACCTGAAAAGACGAGCCTAGAGCATTTTCGCCTCCATCGAAAGTGCAGCCGTCACAGCCGGAATTTGATCCCGCAATTTGTGGGTCAGTACCTGAATATCTTAGCCTCTATACCACCGCGGGGTGGCATGGTATCTATGAGTGTCAGCACGTGGGAACGGAACCTATTCTCAATAATTCTGGTGAATTTCTGAATACTAAATATTGTTTTTGTTAACATAACCCACTTTCTGTTCGACCAATAATGCATTATTAAAGCAATAGCGTTAAAGAGCACATTCTGTGTAGGAGTTCCGGCGTCACTACTGTGGGTTGTGAGCAGAAAGTCATCGATTTGTTCGTGAACAAAGCTTTCAAAGTACAAATAAAACAAATAATAAATATATTCTTGTCATTGTGATAATCAAAACCAGGCCATTCGCGTTGCAATCAAGTGATCTACGTACCACACAAGCTGCGTATCTGCTTGGAAATTAGGTGAGAATAACTTCTGGTTGAAAATTCAGAGAAAATAAATTTCAAGCTTAAAGAACACACGCATTCTGTATACAGTCTTCATAGCACAGCATGTAATATTGCAGTATTATTGCATGGCACAAGCGTACGTTTCCGTTCGGCATTGCAACATGTAATCGCCAAAGCGACTTCATGGTTTAAAGCCAGCCAACCATAAGAAAAAAGCACACGCGTTCGTGCGCGTATTTCGTCCAAACTACGCAGGGGGAGCATATCAAGTTAGAAAACATTTCATGCACATATTTGCTCAGGCTTTAAACTATGCCACCTTTTTTGACACAGAATGGAGCCATGTTCGAAAGCTTCACTGAGAAAAGACGCTTTTTACATCCTCACTTATACTGTAGTATTCCGCAATTAAAACTTTTTTAAGTAACAAAGTACACAAAACAGCACGCACTAAGTGTATGAAAGACGCACAAGGGACAGGATATCACTTTTGCGTTGAACTCTGAGAAATAGTGCTTAAAGAGCCCCCAATGTTTTTAAAAAGTGGGAAGCCATACTGCAAATTAGTGGAGTCTAATTTGTCAGCTTGTATAAAATTATGTACAGTACTCATGGATTAAAATAATACATCACATTTTTTGTGTCTTACGACAAATACGCGTAGTTCCTAGGGATAAGCACGTGATGCTGTGACGAATCTGGGGCCGGATTCACAAAACTCACTTATAAAAAAATGTTCGCGCAAAAGAAATTTCGTTTCGTAAGTGGATTCACGAAACGAAAAAAAAATGTCGTAAGAGGCCACCGTTGTCACATCGGCAGCTGCAACAAGGCGCGCTGCGACTGCCCGAGAACGTCGGCGATGGTGATGCAGTTGCTATATTTGCTTACGTCACCGAAACGTGCTCGTAAGTAGATTCACGAAACAAAACTTTCCGTAAGAACAGCCTGTCTACGAGGAAATTCTATGAGAGGTCCGGAGCACTCTTACGAACAACGTGGTTGCTCAGAAATTGCAGCCGTGGCGGGATACATGGGTGCCATGACTGATTTTGAGTTTATTGGTGGCCATGTAAAGCTTCCTGATGATTGCTGGTGCGTTTTGATTTATTTAGGTGCTTCCAGTTCTTTTGTTGTTTCCCTCGCATGCAATGGACAGTATTGGCAATTGAAATCAACCAATACGGTTGGCACCGCGGTAATTAAAAGATTCTATTGGGCGCCACAAACGTGAAATGATACATGCAAAGACACGTGGTTGGAAGAAAACCAAAGTATGGTGTGAATGGTTTGTGAACTCGAAAGCAGCGTGGTATATGGTCAAAATGTTTTGTTATGTTGTTGTGGTGCGTTCAACATCTGCCAATAAAATGTACAACTTGCGATCTGCCCGATTAGCCGAGATTACCACCAAAGAGGTGAAGAAGAGCACATCACCTTGATACTATTGGATATTGCAGTGAGAGAGACTTATTTAGTTCGCCGTTCATAAAGGCGATTTTGTGGTTGCACTCTCGTATACTTCAATTGAATATAACTGTCCTATGAACACGATCTGCGAAATACAGCTGTCGACGCACTTTTGGACGATCTAAAAGGGATGCGTACTAATGAAATAAAAGTGTATTAGAAATGTTTGTGATTACGCACAAAACTGCAAAGAAATGAAGCTTTTCCGCGTTCACATTTTGAAAACTAAAGTTGGACGCGTTAGTATGGTGCCCCGCCGCGGTGGTCTAGTGGCTAAGGTACTCGGCTGCTGACCCGCAGGGCGCGGGTTCGAATCCCGGCTGCGGCGGCTGCATTTCCGATGGAGGCGGAAATGTTGTAGGCCCGTGTACTCAGATTTGGGTGCACGTTAAAGAACCCCAGGTGGTCTAAATTTCCGGAGCCCTCCACTACGGCGTCTCTCATAATCATATGGTGGTTTTGGGACGTTAAACCCCACATATCAATCAATCGCGTTAGTATGGTAAGCAGTCAGGATAAAACAACCTTCGTAATTTCAAATGACAGCGGAAATGTGCAAAGCCTCACAATTCTCGACGAAACCTTGGCTGAACTCGTCCCTTTCGCAATGAAAAATCATTTACCTTGGCATAATATTAGCTGTGAATATGGCGCCAGACACTAATACGTGTTTTTGTGTGAATCAGAAACCACTTGTCCTGAAAATCACTTCGTGACGATGGTGAAACAGCCGAAACTCCCCATGCGTGCTCCCATCGAAGCAGGCGACGAACGGGAGTGGACGACAGCTTGGTCGTGAGGCGCAGCTTTTGATTGGCTGGCAAGCAGTACTCCCAATATCAGGCCACTTTACGACTTTGCAAAACACTTCTTTCATCAAACATTTCTGTCCTGTTCGTCATATCTTCCCCGTCACACATAAGAGCATATTGCCGCGTTCCATTTCACAAGTTATGGTATCACTCCAACACATTACACAATTCTCAGTGTAAAGCGCGCCTGCAGTTTTCGAGAAGCTTCAGGACTGCAGTAGATGATTTCGATAAGATCACGCCCACTCCGCCAACTGTACAGTATATTCTAAAACCTACGTCACCGCCAGCGATAACGCTAGAACACTCGATAGTAAGAGTATAACTGCCGACGCACTTCGCCGCTTATCAGTAGTTGATCGACGGCCGACGCTCCGTTCGGCACTATCAGTCCAAGACTGCTACTGTATTCCGACTTTCCAATTACTGGACACAGGTTCACCCCAATAAACAATTTCTTATTCGATTCGCAGTGTGCTTCATTCGTCCACGTCACGACCCCGTGACATCTGGTAGAGATGCTGTTTCTTTCAAGTACTGGACGCCTCCGTCAAGACAAGGACCCAGCCCACCCCGTGAAAACACCGATGCCAGCAACGAGCAGCGAGTTAGCCGCAGGCAACAAGGTCTGCCACCGGAGTACCAGCTTTTAATGGACAAGGCTTAGAAAACCAAGACGTTGACGTCGACCACGGCAACCATGTCAGCACCTGTTCCACCTGCACCACTCCTGCGCCGGCAACCCTAAGGGCCGCGAACTATCCACGGTTCGCCACTAGAAGACCTGGAAAGCTGGATCGAAAGGTTTGACCGCGTCGCCGCCTTCAATGACTGGACAGACGATGACAAGCTTCGGCATGTGTATTTCGCCTTAGAAGATGCTGCTCGGACCTGGTTCGACAATCAGGAGTGAAGCTTTACAACGTGAAACGTCTTTTGCGCCAGGTTCCTCACCACTTTCGCAAGTGTGGTGCGCAAGGAGAAAGCTGCAGCCCTCCTCGAAACCCGCTTGCAGATGCCAAATGGAGACATGGTGCTGTTCACGGAAGATTGGATTAAACTCTTTCGCCACGCTGACTCCGACATGTCCGAGGAGAAGAAGGTCCGTCTGCTCATGCGAGGAGTAAAGGAAAAACTCTTCGCCGGGCTGATCAGAAACCCGCCAAAGACGGTCGCCGAACTCATTTCAGAAGCATCTACAATAGAGAAGACACTCGAGATGCGCACGCGGCATTATAACCGTAGCTTCTCGTATACTAGCTACGCCGGCATTCAAGCGCTTGGAACCACTGACTTGCGTGAGACGATCCGAGCGATCGTGCAAGAAGGGCTGCGAAAAAACGTCCTTCAGCGCAGCCTCACGTAGAATCCATCGAGAACACCGTGCGCCAGGAGATCCAGCAATCGCTGGGCCTTCCTCAGCCTCAAGAGCCGCAGTTGCAAGTCATGAGCTATGCTGCTGCAGCGAGCCGCCACGCCCCTCCTCTACGCGCACGCCAAAACACTGCCCCATCGCACTTTCGTTGCCTGACGCCACCACCCCCACCGACGTCCTACCGTCTGCTAGTGGCCCAGTGCAATGCGCCGAGGAAGACTAACGTCTGGCGCACCATTGACCAACGCCCGCTCTGCTACCACTGCGGCGAAGCCAGACACACATACCGCCGTTGCCAGTACCGACAGATGAAACTGCGAGGCTTCGCCGTCATTGCACCACGTCCACAGCCAGGAGAATGACCACGTGGCATCGCCGACTACCTGACAGGAACTCAGTGGACCCCACGAAGCCCTTCCCGTTCGCCGTCGCCCAGCCACCGCACGTCACCGCACCACCGGCAGTACTCTGGCCCAACGAGCAGTCAATCTCTTAGCCCGTATCCGGGAAAATAAGGGCAGCAACCGATGTAGGTGCGGTTACGGTGCGACAAACTACAGAAGATCCTCTGACGATGACGACGCCGTGACGGAGCTTTCCGAGCACGACGCCAACCAGGCAAAGTCTTGACGGTAAATCTTCGCTTACCGAAGGTAACCTGAAGACGCAACATGGAAGCAGCGGAACAAGCCGACGCAGCTATGACCCGATGCCACCTCTAACTGTAACGCGAGACGGTGAACTAAGGACCTCGACGGTCTTATCGACGGCCACAGTGTGACCGCTCTGGTCGATACTGTAGCCGACTTTTCCGTCATCAGTGCGCCGTTCGCCGCGAAGTTAAAGAAAGTGAGGACAGCTTGGGAAGGCCCCAAAATCCACACAGGCGGTGGCCATCTCGTAACGGCTTCAGAAATCTGCACAGCGAGAGTCACCATTAACGGCCGTATTTATCCTGCAGACTTCGTAGTCCTACAGCGTTGCTCGAGAGATGTCATCCTTGGCACGAACTTCTTATGCCTCCATGGAGCTATCATCAACCTAAGAACAAAGTCGACAACATTATCCCCAGAAGAAGCCCTACCACCGCGCACGCCATCAGAAAACCATGCCTTGAATGTTCTGTAAGAACTAGTCACCATTTCGCCTCGCTCCAGCGTCATTATTTCAGTCAGCGCCACCAAACAACCTGACTTGGAAGGCGTCGTTGAAGGCAGTCAGCATCTGTTGGTCACCCGCAATATTTGCGTCGCAAGAGGAATCACAGAGCTGCGGGGAGGCAAAGCAATGGTTATGCTCACAAATTTCAGCAATGATTTCAAGCACGTGAACAGAGGAACGACGGTCGCATACATCAAAGAAATCGTGGACGCCACCAGCGCTTTCGCCCTCGCCGGTTCTGCAGAACCTGCTCAGAGAACCAAGCCCCTCTCTCAGCTTTCCACGTCAATCCCAGTCATCCGAACCATAAGCAAGAACAGCTCAAGACCCTGCTGCTGCAATACAAAGATTACTTTTCATCGTCGTCAAAAACTCGGCAAACGCCAATCACGAAACATCGCGTCAAAACCGAGGAAAATGCCAGAGCACTCCGTCAGGGCCACAGAGGGCTTCAACGCGAGGACGCGAGGCCGTAAAGACAAAAATTTATGAAATGCTACGAGAACACATTATCCAGCCGTCCAAGAGTCCATAGGCGTCCGCCGTGGTGTTAGTGAATAAAAAGGATGAAACCCTGCGTTTCTGCGTCGATTATTGCCGCCTGAACAAAATCACAAGAAAGGACGTGTATCCTCTCCCACGAATAGACGACGCACTGAGTAGGCTCCATAAAGCCAAGTACGTTTTCTTCAATGGACCTCAAGACTGGCCATTGGTAAAACGAAGTCGACGAAAGAGACTGAGAGAAGACGGCGTTTATAACACCGAACGGCCTCTTCGAGTTTAAGGTGGTGCCCTTTGATCTTTGCTCAGCGCCTGCAATTTTTCAACTCGTTATGGATGCAGTACTGGCAGGATTGTAGTGGCAGACTTGCCTTGTGTAATTGGACGACGTCGTCGTTTTTTGCTCGAGTTTGGATTAGCATCTTCGGCGTGTTGAGTCTGTACTTCAAGCAATCAAGACGTCCGGACTCGCACTGAAGCCATAAAAGTGCAGATTTGCGTAAGAGGAGCTTTTGTTCCTGGGACACGTGATTAGCAAGTCTTGAGTTTGTCCCGATCCACGGAAAACAGACGCCATTGCCGACTTCCCACCACCCGCTGACTAGAAGGCGGTGCGCTGCATTCTGGGCTTGAGCGCCTATGATAGGTGGTTCGTGAAAACTTCGCCAGCATCGCTGCTCTACTCAATAACCTTACAAAGACTGACGTGGAGTTCAACTAAGAAACGTCGCAGGAACACACTTTCCAGGAGCTTAAACATCGCCTCAAGACGCCTCCGTTTCTTGCCCATTACGACGAATTCGTCGAGACAGAATTACACACGCAAGCAGCGTAGGTCTCGGCGCCACTCTTGCGCAGACGGCTGACGGACTGGAAATGGTTATTAGTTACGCCAGCCGATCACTATCCAAAGCACAAGCTAATTATTCCACTACATAAAAGGAGTGCCTCGCACTCATCTGGGCTACGTCAAAATTTAGCCCCTACCTCTATGGCATGCCCTTCAAAGTTGTGAGCGACCACTACGCCTTGTGTTAGCTAGCTACCTGGAAGGACGCTTCAGGTCGCCTCGAACGATGGAGCCTGAGACTTCAAGAATATGTCATTACCGTCGTTTACAAGTCCGGCAAGAAACACTCAGATGCCGTCTGTCTCTCTTGTGCGCCTGTCGACCAACCACCACCTGACGACCCGGATGACGACTTCTTCTTGGGAACGATAACTGCCGACGACTTCGGTGAACGACAGCGGGCCGACTCGAAACTTAAGGCCCTAATAGAATACCTCGAAGGGAGGACCGCCGAAGTCCCGAAAGTATTTAAGCGCGCACTTGCGTCATTCTTCTACGAAACGGTCTGCTCCAAAAAAAAAACTTTTCACTGCTTCGAGCCAAGTACCATTTTGCGGTGCCTTCAGCTCTGCGACCAGAACTCCTGCAGACCCTGCACGACGATTCAACGGCAGGGAACCTTTGTGTTTTCCACACGCTCGCGAGGATACAAGAAAGGTACTACTGGCCACGTCTTACCACCAATGTCACTCGTTATGTGAAGACATGCCGGGACCGTCAGCGACGCAAGACACCGCCAACAAGAGCAGCGGGATTTCCGAAGCCCATTGAACCACCTCGCCGACCGTTCCAGCAGATCGGTATGGACCTACTGGGGCCGTTCCCGACGTCGGCTTTCGGAAACAAGTAGATCGTGGTAGAACCGACTACCTCACCCTCTACGCCGAGACAAAAGCCCTGCCCAAGGCAGTGCATCCGTGTAGCTAAGTTCTTCGTCAAAAATATCGTTCTACGTCACGGCGGCCTGGAGGTTCTCATCACCGACAGAGGAACGGCATTTAGTGCTGACCTGCCTCATGCAATCACCTCCGCCAGACGACAGCGCACCACCCACAGACCAACGGCCACACCGAGCGGCTAAACAAGGCGATCGTCGACATGCTGGCAATATGCGTCGGTGTCAAACACAATACGTGGGACGCCATTCTTCTGTAAGTGACCTTCGCATACAACATGGTGGTGCAGGAGACGACGCAGATATCTCCATACAAATTAGTCTACGGAAGGAGCTCAGCAAAAACGCTCGATGCCATGTTACCCAACGTCAAAGACGAAAAAAACCTCAATGTGAGTGAGTACCTTCAACGCGCCGAAAAAGCCCGACCACTCGTGCGTCTCCGTATCAAGAATCAACAGACAACCGACAACCGTCGTTACAATCTTTGACGACACTTCGTGGAATACCAGTCCGGTGAACGTGTTTGGGTGTGCACGCCGATATGCCGATGTGGACTCAGTGAAAAGATTTTGCGACCGTACTTCACACCTTACAGGATCGTTCGACGTCTCAGCCCACTTGATTACGAGGTTGTCCCCGACGGACTCACCAACTCTCAACGACGTCGATCGCGACCTGAAGTCGTCCATGTCGCGCGGCTCAAACCGTTTCACGCGCGTTAACAAACTGAAACAGTGTTTTTTTGTATTATTATCGTATCGTAGTTTATTCATTGTACATTCTTGCATTATTGTCGTACGTTCATAATTAGCTAAAGCACCGAGAAAATGACTTTTTCAAAGGGCGGCAATGCCGCGTTCCATTTCACAAGTTTTGTTATCGCCCGATAAATTACGCTATTCTCAGCGCAAAGCGCGCCTTCAGTTTTTGAGAAGCGTCAGCACTGTAGTAGATCATTTCGATAATATAACGCCAATCCGCGAACTGTACAGATTATTCTAGAGCCTACGTCACCACCAGCAATAATGCTAGAACATTCCATGGCAAGAGTATAAACGCCGACGCATTTCGCCGCATGTCAGAAGTTGAACGACGGCCGACGCTTCATTCGCCGCTATCAGTCCAAGACTGCTACTGTAGTCCGACTTTCCGTTTACTGGGCACAGGTTCACCCAAATAAACAATTTATCATTCGACTCGTAGTGTGCTCTATTCGTCCACGTCACGACCCGGTGACACTATTTGTCGAAGTCGGAAAATTGCGCAAGTGTTTTTTACAAGTTATTTCAGCGCCCATACCTGCTGCGCAGTTTCTAAGAACAACATGGCGATCTAAACAAGTGCGGGGGGTCATTCCCGCGGACACCAGTCGCTGTAGTGTGGATTCCGTCGCCCTTCCATATTCTGCAGGGCGTGCGAAAACCAATGGCAGTGTCTTTCAGTGAACGGTGAAACGTGAACTGTGTGCCTCGACGTGTTTGTTGTGAGGAAGAACGCGCCAGCGCTTTGTCGTAGCCCGACTTCTTTACGGCGCCTTCAAAGATATGCTTGAAAGTGTGTTTAAATACGGCTGACAGCTCGTTCGCATCGCCGCCCCGCCGCGGTGATCTAGTGGCTAAGGCACTCGGCTGCTGACCCGCAGGGCGCGGGTTCGAATCCCGGCTGCGGCGGCTGCATTTCCGATGGAGGCGGAAATGTTGTAGGCCCGTGTGCTCAGATTTGGGTGCACGTTAAAGAACCCCAGGTGGTCTAAATTTCCGGAGCCCTCCACTACGGCGTCTCTCATAATCATAGAGTGGTTTTGGGACGTTAAACCCCACATATCAATCAATCAATCAATCAATCGTTCGCATCGCCTTCAGGAGTACTTTGTCCATCTGGCAACGAAATTCTTTGGTCACGTAACGAGTTATCCTGAAGAGTTGCTGTAACTCGTAAGCGAGGCTGTTTATTGGATTCCGGTTTCAGCAATGCGCTTCTATTGTCGCTGTTATATGAACTGCGTTGCTTATCGCTGTGTTTAGAATTCAGCTGTGCCTTCGAGGCCCCCAAGTTGTGCGAAAACCGATGGCAGTGTCTCTCGGTGAGCAGCAGAACGTGAAGCGCCTGCTTTGGTGTGTTTGTGAAGAGGAAATAGGCGACAGTGCATTGTCGTAGCCGACTTCTTTACGGAGCCTTCAAGGTGTGTTTGAAGACTGCTGGGCGTTCGTACGCATCGCCTTCAGGAGTACTTTGTTCAGGTGCAGTGTGATATCTGGCATCGAAATTGCTTGGGCAAGTTCCTTGACTGATCATGAAAAGTGGCTGAAACTCTTAAGCAATGGTGTTTATTTAATTCCGGCTTCAGCATTGCGCTTTTATTATTACTTTTTTACTCGTATTCGAAGAAAGCGCTTTTTTTAATAAAGCAGTGAAGCTCAGTGCAACGCTGGTTCTGTACTAACACACCCAAGGCATGTGCGGAGGCTGTGGTTGTGTGACAGCAGTTCAATAGCTCAATAATGTTTACCGCTGCGTGTCTTCAGACTAGCGATTGCAGGTTTATATTGTTACAAATTTGCCGAAATGCTTCACACGTATTACAAGGATTCGACGTAGCTTTTTGTCTCAACTCTTTGCTTATCTGGTTGCTATAGTAATTCGAGCATCGCGATAGCGTGGCCAGAAGTCAGAAACATATGTGTTCTGCTATAAATATGGGTGCATCGGCAGCTATTACCTTTGACTTATGCTATCCGAACCATGGAGTACCTCCTGGCCCCCATCGCTCGTCAGCGGCAACCTTCTCTCCGGAGAAAGCGCACGTTCCACCGGCGCCTAGCCTTGGACAATGTTCCAGACCAGCACCTGCGTTACTACAGGTTCCCGAGAGAACACATTTGAATCCTTTGTACGACACTATAGCCTCGACAGCAGCGGCCTACGGCGCGGTCTCGTGCCTTACCGGTGGACGTACAAGTGCTGCTCGCTTTGCGCTTTTACGCAAGCGGCCGTTTTCAGTCTACGATAGGGGACATGGTTGCCGTGAGCCAATCGAGTGCGTCGCGCATTCTGGGACAAGTAACAGACGCCCTGTGCTCGCTGGCCGCGGAGCACATACGCTTCCCGGCGACACTGAGGGCTGCAAATGCTACGGCCATCGGTGAGTTGAACTTTGTCAACTAATGTTGTTACATGACGTGTAGTGTCATAACGACTACAGTGTTTTGTTTGTGCGGCAGATTTAATTTTATCCAGTGTAAATCTCTTGAAAGCTACTACTAGGCTACCATACATCTTGGTACCAGTAATAATTTGCCGAATATCTTGCTACACAAAGGAGAAGTTCACAGCTCACAATGCTGAGCAATTTTTTATTGTTTGCCGTAAGCACAGTTTTTCCAGTTAAAACGGAACCTTTCTGTTCACTAAGAAGTGTCACAGTCTTGGGGAAAGTAGTTTAGGTAGTTAACTTTCCTGGACTCATGAAGTTGTTTTTACAAATGATTTTGATTTCAGGCCATTAGTTGCATGCAAAGTAATTCCTGTGGCATCACCAATATTTCACCAGAATGCACGGTTATGCAGCAACATTTTAATTTCATTATCACACACTGCCTTGCTCGCCATCTTGAGAACTTATTCACTTGTGAGATGTCTCAGCTCACTTCTTAACGAAATATACCGACATGCAGAGCTTGTGGAGTATTTCACAGTGTTCTGAAGTGCTGAAATGTCTTAGGTTGCTTTGACAAAATGATGTCATTACCTTACTGGCTAATATGTCTTAGCAGCACTTTCAATTGCTGTTCATTCATGCTCTTTTCAGCCTTTTCGCAGATAGCCGGGTTCCCCAAGGTCCTGGGATGCATTCATGGCACTCATGTGCAAATCAAGCCTCCTAAGGACAAGGAACAATTGTACAGGAACTGAAAAGACCTCTACACAATCAATGTACAAGCGATCTGCGATGCTGAGGGTACCATTCCTTAGCTGACATCGACGTGGCCCCGCAGCACCCACGGACAGCTTTATCTGGGCCGACTGTGACCTTCGAAGGTGCTTTCAAAGACAGGAATTGCCTGACGGCTGGTTACTAGGAAATTTCTTTTGAAGTATATACTTGCGAAAAACAGGAAAACTTTTCGTGTGCTCGCCTTCTGAACTTATTTCTTCAATGTTTTAATAGTTGCTGTTCGCAGTATTCTCACACCAGGGTGTAAATTGTACTCTCGTTATCAAGTATACCAGACAAGGACAAATGTTTATGCAGTGATAGCCCAGATTCATTTAATATGAACAAGACTGGCAAGCTTTACCTGTTGAAATTTTATGGTTCCTGTAGTCCTTCGCTGTGCTGGCAAGCCTTTCTCTCTCTGTATATATATGTATACAAGTATGAAAGTAGATGCGCTTTCATATAACAACTGTATATTCTGCCAACACTTTGACGGGAGTCCCGCCTTTTTTGAGGGATAACCTTGAAAAAGACGTGGCTCCCGTCAAAACGTTGGTTGAATAAAGAGTGATGTGAAAGCGTATCTTGTTTCATACTTGTAACCTTGCGGGAACCGAAGGTATTCTTCTATAGACTGGCGTGAGGCTATTCTTCTATAGACTGGCGTGTGGCTGGCGCTGCCCGCCTAACCGGCTGCAAATACATCTGTGACTACCCCTCTGAGTCAGTCTCCTTCTCGTAACATATTTGGTGGAGTTGTGCGACCCCCGTCCTCGCCAAGGAACTCCGAAGCGGATGCTCCCTCGCGGCTTACAACATGACCACTCAAGACTCGGCTACATCCTCCCCGGTCGCCCGCTCTTCTGCCCGACCTGTCAACCCAGCGCCCGCAACAACTTTCGTGACGCTTCCCGCGCTCAAAGACCCCGGCGTGATCTCGGGCAGCGAGGGTTCCGACGTAGAGCAGTGGCTACGCCTCTACGAACGCGTCAGCGCCACTTACAGGTGGGATCCCACTCTTATGCTCGCAAACATCATATTTTATCTCGACGGAACCCGTCGTGTTTGGTTTGACAACCACGAGCAAGACATAACAAGCTTCGACAGCTTCAAGGCAAAGATCCGTGAGCTTTTTGGGAACATCTCTGGTCGTCGTGAAGCTGCGAGAAATGAGTTGTCGACTCGCGCACAATCTTCCACGGAGCCCTACATTGGTTACATTCAGGCTGACCTTTGACTATGCCGCCAAGCTGACGAAAATATGTCCGAACCTGAAAAACTTGCGCATAACCTAAAGGGTATCGCCGACGATGCGTTCAACTTGTTGGTATTCAACAATGTGTAATCTGTTGATGCGATCATTAAAGAATGCTGCCGGTTCCAACAAGCTAAAAGCAGACGCATCTCCCATCAGTTCCAGCGCCTCCCGAACACCACTGCGACGTCCTCGCGTCTCGACGCATATCATTCACCAGGCACCTGTGACAACTTGACGCGAATCGTCAGGCGGGAGCTTGAAGCGGCTGCTGCAGCTAAGGTGGGACCAACATCCACTGACCCCTCTCCGCCATTACGTTGCCTCTGATTCAAGCAGTAGTCCGGCAGGAAATCGCCAGCTTGGGAATTCACTCTATCTTACCGCCTCCCCGCACCGACTACCAGCTCCGATACACGCCTGCACGTCCCTTCCCGACCGGCTCTCCCTCATCGTTCCGTAATCCGTCCGCATGGCGAACACATGATGACAAGCCGATCCGCTTCTCGTGTCACAGAATAGGGCACATTTCTCTCCATTGCCGAAGTCGCTGGGGTCCTCCTGCACAACCGTCCTCTCGTCCCTTCTATGCACGTCCTGTCTATCGCCATGAGACCAGCCGCGACCATTTTGCCCAGTAACCTGCTTCTGAACACCGCTACTCCCGCTCTCCATCCCCCCAACGTCGTCAGTCTCGTTCTCTACAGCCCCGCCGACCATCTTCCCCCGCCTTTCCACAAGGGTCCCCGATGGAAAACTAAGCGTTGCAGCCCCCGGAGGTGGCGCTGCATCGCTCAGACTGACCGAAAAGCCTCTTTTGACGATACCGACAAAACGGAACCTCATAGACGTACATGTAGACGGCGTACATGTCACTGCTCTTGTCGAAACCGGCGCCCAACTTTCCGTGATGACGAGTGACTTTCGCCGCAAGCTCAAGAAGGTTCTCACACCTGCCACCACTCAGTTAGTCCGTGTTGCGGATGGTGGAATAGCATCTATTGTTGGAATGTGCTCCACTCGTGTGAACATTGCGGATCGATACACAGTTGTTCTCTTTACCGTCCTTGATAAATGCCCCCACAACGTAATCTTTGGTCTCGACTTCCTGTCCGCGCATTCTGCCATCATAGACTGTTCGACCAGTACGCTCCGTCTACACTTGCCCGCAACAGAACCTCTTGCACAACGGCCGAGTCACCTCTGCACAACGGGACACGCGCGTCTCCCTCCACAGACACTGACCTACATAGAGCTTGTCTCAATACCACCAGTTCTTGACGTGACTATGTTCTGACCGCTATCACCGATGTCCTCATAAGCCGTGGCATTACATTACCGCACACCATTCTGTCCGTCGCAGGAAATTTTACGTGCCTCCCAGTTGTCAACTTTAGCTTGACACCTCAAGTTCTGCCACAAGGGATCTCTTTGGCGTTGCTCTGCACCTTAGAAGACAATGCGGTAGATGTTTTCGCGATGGCCGCTCCATATGACCCCCACGCTCAACATCAACCTGCCACCTGCTCCGACAGCGCTATTACTTCGATGATCGCTTCCAACTTAACGCTGCGGCAGACTGATGACCTCCACCGGATTCTGCTGCCCTACATCGACGTTTTTGATATCAGCGGCCGTCCGTTGGGCAAAGCTACCGGTATGAGTCACCGTATAAACACTGGTAATGAGCATCCTATTCATTGGCGTCCATATCGGGTGTCGGTGGCCGAGCGTCACATCATCCAAAGTGAGCTCGACAAAATGCTCGCCAAGGACATCATTGAGCCATCCTGCAGTCCTTGGGCTTCTCCTGTAGTGCTATTCCGCAAGAAAGACGGTGCATGGCGTTTCTGCGTGAATTATCGACACCTAAACAAAATTACCAAAAAAGACGTCTACCCTCTGCCACGAATAGATGATGCGCTTGATTGCCTCTAAGAGTCCCACTATTTTTCCTCCACAGACCTTCGTTCCGGCTACTGGTAGATAGAGGTAGATGAAATGGACCGTGAAAAGACGGCATTCATCACCCCCGATGGCCTATATCAGTTCAAGGTCATGCCCTTCGGCCTTTGTAACGCTCCAGCCACCTTCGAACAAATAATGGACTCCCTGCTGAGAGGATTCAAATGGTCCACCAGTCTGGGCTACTTGGACGACGTCGTCGTCATTTCACCAACATTTGAAACTCATTGAAACTCATATAGGTCGCCTCTCAGCCATCCTGGGAATCTTCCGTCGCGCTGGCCTGCAGCTCAGCTCGTCCAAATGTCACTTTAGACGCCATCAAATCACAGTGCTTGGCCATTTAGTAGACGCCAACGGTGTACAACCAGACCCGGCAAAAATCAGCGCCGTCAAAAACTTTTTTGTACCACGATCTAAGAAGGATGTACGCAGCTTTATCGGACTATGCTCCTACTTCCGACGCTTCGTGAAAAATTTTGCGCACATAGCGAGGCCGCTTACGCAGCTTCTCAAGAAAGAAATCCCGTTTGCATGGGGCTCCGAAGAGACTTCTGCGTTCTCTACTCTCGTCGCTCTTCTCACTACCCCTCTGATTCTGGCAATACTTCAACCCTGCTGCCCCTACGGAAATGCGTACAGATGCAAGTGGGCATGGCATTGGTGCAGTGCTGGCTCAGAAACAACATGGCCATGATTGCGTTATTGCATATGCCAGCCGCCTCCTATCCGCCCCTGAACATAACGATTCTATAACAGAGCTTGAGTGCTTGGCTCTTGTATGGGCGGTGGCGAAATTTTGACCTTATCTATACGGACGCCCATTTTCGGTAGTTACCGACCACAACACACTCTGCTGGCTCAACTCTCTGAAAGATCCATCTGCGTGAAAGATCCATCTGCGAGCCTTGGTCGCTGGGCTTTGCGCCTGCATGAGTTTTCCTATTCGGTGGTCTACAAATCTGGCCACCTACACCATGATGCCGATTGCCTCTCTCGGTACCCTATCGACGATCCTGAGGACACTGACGGGCCAACGGAAAACTCTATTTTGTCAGTGTCCGACTTCCTTAATATTGGGGAAGAACAGAAGCGTGATCCAGAGCTGCTTGACATCATCAGCCGTATGGAATCATCCACAAATGATGCTTCCGTCCGCTACTTTGTAATTCAAAAGTGTGTGCTATACCGTCGCAATTTCCGACCAGACGGGCCCGACCTTCTCATTGTTCTGCCTAAGCAATTGCGCCACTGTGTTCTCACTGAACTTCACGACGCTCCCATGGCTGGACACCTTGGCGTATCCCGCACGTACGAGCGCGTCCGGCGCCGTTTTTTCTGGCCAGGCCTTGCTCGTTCAGTACGCCAATACGTCGCCACGTGTGGCCTATGCCAACGTCGTAAAACACTGTCGCTGCTACCCGCTGGCCATCTTCAACCAATTGACATACCCGCGGAACCATTTTACCGTGTTGGGTTAGACCTGCTTGGTCCTTTTCCCTCATCAACATTGGGAAATAAATGCATAGCCGTTATTACGGACTACCCTACACGCTACGATAATACGCGAGCTCTACCGACCAGCTGTGCAACCGACGTCACTGACTTCTTGTTACGGGACGTTATATTGATTCACTGTGCTCCGAGACAGCTTCTCACAGACCGTGGTCGTACAATTCTATCCCAAGTCATCGCCGACATTTTGCGTTCTTGTCCCACGCAACACACACTGGCAACCGCTTACCACCCTCAAACAAACGGCCACACGGAAGGATTTAACCACACTTTACCAAATATGCTCGCTACGTACGTGTTGCCCGACCACCGAGACTGGGACCTTGCCTTACCCTACGCAACTTTCGCGTATAATTCATCCCGTCACGACACAGCGGGCCTTTCGCCGTTCTACTTATTGTACGGAAGAGAGCCGACTTTACCACTGGACACAGTAATCTCAGCTCACACCTCGTCCACCAGCGAGTATGCCAGCGACGCTATGGCGCGAGCCGATCATGCCCGTCAGTTCCATCGCACTCGGCTGATGGCGTCGCAAACCAACCAATGCCGCCGGTACGATGCGGAACATAGAGACGTACATTTCGCTCCCGGTACCCTCGTTTTACTCTGGTCCCCTCATCGTCGGCTGGGCCTACCCGAACACGGGACCCTACCGTATATTGCGTCAAGTAACACCTGTCAACTATGAGATTAGCCCCATCTGTCCATCGTCATCTACTATGCGGCCCAGTGATATTGTACACGTCTCGCGGATCAAGCCCTACAAGAATGCGTAAGATAACGACTTTTAAAGCATTGTGACGGTGCCTCCGCCGCTGGGGGTCATGCTACGTGCCAGTGCATGGAGTTGAAGAAGACAAAAGCAGATGGACTGGCGCGAGCTAATCTGTGTGGCTGGCGCCGCTCGCCTAACCAGCTGTAAATATATCGGTGACTACCCCTCTGAGTCAGTCTCCTTCTCGTAACAATATATATATATACATAATATACGTGCGTATAGGTGTGTTTATTTGTGGGGGTGTGAACACACATACGTACTATTTGCTGTTTGCCACTGTGATGCCACTAAAATGAAGTAATAGTGCAAACTTCTTGTGTTCCATAATTCTGACAACTATTTCTTTTCGAATTTTCGCACCGTACATGTTTTCAGGATATATATGATATCTTTAGGTTTTTGTTTATATCGAACCATCACCTGTAACATGAATACACCCTTGTTCCTCTGTTAAGGTGACCCTGGGTATGCCTTAGTGTCGTAGCTGCTCACCCCTGTAAAGTCTCCGGTTGGCCCTGCCGAGGAACAGTACAACTCGGCCCACACTCGTATGAGGCAAGTCTTCGAGAGGACCTTTGGGGTTCCCAAAGGAGGCTTCAGGTGCCTGCACCAGTCCGGGGGTGCTCTACAGTACAGTCCACTGATGTGCACCAAAATAGAGGTGGCGTGCGCCGTGCCGCACATGTGTATCCGGCATGGCATTGACTACAACTTTACTGATAGTAAGTCTTTGCTGGGGCAGTAGTAGCTTTATCAACATGTTTTGCAGAACAACTGCTTGGGTAAAAAAAATATTGAGACAACAGGTGCTCTAGCAATTGCCAACTGCCGTGGTGTTCGAGAAAGTGATTTTCTCAAGCTCGGAAGATGTGCAGAAGTAGATATTTCATTCCTCGCAATGTAAAGTTCACAGTTAGCGGAGTCAGCTCCTACTTCAAAACTTGGTTCTTTCAGAAAACATCGAGCTTGCTCAAATCATTGGAGATGGTTTGCCAGTTCATCTGTGTAAATGTTTAGAAGTTTGTACATATCTGTACTCGTAAACAAATATGCTGCGAGTAATAGTACTGTAAGATATTAGTGAGGGTTTGGAGAAGAACGGTTGTGCTGCACATGCATAGAAAATTCAAATGAAAGTGTGGTAGCTAAAACGCATAGCAGAGGAACAGGGGTTCCATGTATCGTTGCTTTTCCATACAAGTTTCTTTACCTTTTCAGTACGTCAATCTTGCTCCAAGGGGGAGGGAACTTCACACATTTTCCCTGTCCTGGTAGTCACACTTCACTGAGAGCCACATAGTAAGGGCCCTTGTACAGTGTGATGTTGATGCATCTTGAATGAATGCTGGATGGTCGAGTTATCCAGAACAATGCACTAAGGTGTGTCGCATGTTGATAGACCTGTTTTTAGATCTGATACCTTAATAATTATTATCATTAAATTATGATTATTTTATATCAAATTACTAAAAAGGCAAAATCACCAGATGTGACCGTATCCTATTTTCATGGAAACATGTTTTTATGAGCAGATTATTTTTCATATATTGTTCCCTGTTTAAACACTGTGATTTTTCACCAAACTCAAGCACACCACTGCGAGCTCCACAACTCCTTAGCTTTGCTAAAATTTTGCAGCTTGAGAACTTTTGTAGCGGGGAATCTTTGTAATGTTTATTATTCTAAGCAAATTGGTGTCAGTGTGCTTAATTCATGCTGACAAAAACTGCCACAACATAGTCTGTGAAGGTTGCTTCAGTAAAGGCATAATTAAAGTATGTGCAGAAAACATGCTCGTTTTTCTTAGCAAGAAGCTTCTGAAGCACCTTAAAGCAGGATATTAAGGCACTAGTTAGAAGACGATGTGCAAGGTATTGCTTCACAAGAAACATGTGTTGCAGTTATGTAAAAAAAAATCTGTTAACAGGAATTGTGTCGAGCCGACCAAAAAAACTTGTCTTCCTCGAAGTTATGTTTTATCCTTGAGAAACAGGAGTGAATTTGTAAAAACGTAGGTTTGACAGAAACCTTATTTACAGATATTTGTATTGAAAGCTTCTATTGTCCCCTTCATGCCGTTTTTTAGATGTTCCGGTAGTGAAACAAATGCTTGAAAGTCTTCAGCCATCCATGCCTGCACAAATTTTGTAGGTAGCAGTTGTATACAGTTTGCATACAGGTGGAACCGTTGTATGCAGTTGCATACAGTTGTATGGACATTCGCAAAGCACTCGTTATACCAATCTGCTCTGTGAAGCATTACGCAAGAAAAATTTGTACACAAATTATAACGTTTGTATGAGTGCACTAGTGTGGCTAACAAGAGATAAACTTTCGCTAGGTGGTGTGTATTTCATTCAATGGTCAAGTCTGAAACACTGGTTGGCTACAAGCTGAACATTCATGCAGAATTCTTGTTTAGCAAATGCCATTTCATGTATTATTCTTTGCGATTATAATGCTTAAAGATACTGGCTGCCTTGCTTTGCAAATGACAGAAAACAATCCATGCAGTGGTGTCTGAAATGATCTCCTTCTTTGAATATGGGGCGAGCAAGACATTCAACATTCATTTACTGCACTGCTATCATTTTTCAAAACAATCATTCTTTGAGCAGTAAATTACCAATGGAAATTCAGGTGCAAGTGTGGACACCGTAGTAGTATAAGTTGTATGTGTAAAGGCGTGTCTACAATAGAGCAACACGACACTCATTTCAGTTGGCAGAATGTCTTTGGGAGCGTTTTTTGTCTAGTCATCGTCCGATGTACACTGCAACGACACGAACAGTCTTCCTACCATCTCAGCGAGACTCCGTTCGCTCCTTGTCATGCCCATAGCCTTTAAATGGCCAATTATCGAGTTACACTGGAGGGCACACGCAGTGACACCTACTAAATTTGCACAAAAAATTTGCACCTGCTTCTCATTTTCAGCCATCCTCTGGGCGTTGCCAAACTCTCTTTTGGGGTAAGGGGCTGAAGGATCGGGATAGACGAAGACAAAGTGAAGGAATGGTTTTTGTTGAGTGCACAGGATGACCAATAAAAGAGCCCTCGAACACTATTGGACCCCCTATGTTTTATTTGTGTTTTGTGTACACTGAAGTACACACTAATGCAGCATAGTATTTGACTTATAAAATTCAAAATACAAAAACCACAGTTTGGACCCTCAACTCAATTTTCACAGGCTGACGTGACGGCATTTCACTTGTCCGTGTCTTCGGAGGGCTACTCCAACTAAATAAGCTGGAAGCGCCTACTCAGGGGAACCTCGCACCCCACTGTTACTTCTTTTTTTCTGTTTCAAAGTATTGTTGACCTTGCTGCTACCATAATAGATGTCTTGTCTGACGCCTGGTTTACCAGAGCGTGAGTGAGAGTTACTGTGTCGAAGCGAAGCATTATCTGCTGTTTTTTACATCTGAAGTCGCTTTCTCTTATTTTGAGAAAGGCACTTGTGGAACCAGGACAGCGAAGTATTGTAGAGCCTTTGCGTGCTGGTAGATGAGCCGCCCAACAATCAATGATGCACTGCATTCTTCTACAGTGCATGTGCAGAAACAGACAGCTCGTGTACTTCAGAAAGCGAGAAGAGAGAAGAAAGAAAAATAGGTGTTTCTTATGGACATCTGACCCGCGCAAGCTAAAAATCTAGTGCCGAAATGGCAGCCAGCATATCTTTCGTGCTCTATAGTCACTGTGATCTTTTTGATTGTGGTTTCGTCTGTTCAGGGTTCGATGAAGAAGCACAGAGAAAAAAAAATGAAACAGATTAGTAACCTCAGTTTGAAGCAACACCACGATCGCTTCTAGCGTTACATTTATACAATCATATGGCGGAAACCTTCTAGTGTCATTTCCGCCCGCAAAGTTTAGGTAAGCGCCGCTACGCGGTAATAAGATCGGCAGCGATATGTAGTTTGTTGCGTAATTAAAATATAAATAAACTGATATTGGCACTTAAATCTATGCTAAACTTTTTCCCACCTATTAGTCTCTGCAAACCACAAATAAAAATAGCTTGTTCAATAGTGTTGGAAAACACCATTAAGTAGTGTGCGAGGCCTTCTACCTCGCCCTAAGGACTCTCCATTAGTTCTTAGAATGGACGACAAACGCAAATTTTTGCTCGACAGTCGATCTTCTGACAATCTGCGGGCGACAAGTCTGCTGATACACTTTGCTGGTGTTTTCAGTCTGCCAACAGGTTACACGACGACAGCGGGCTGTCTTTCGAAGCGTCGTTGTTTTCGGCTTAGTGTGACCAGACTGTCATGTGCCATTGTCGGTGGGTAACTCGGCCGATCGTCTGCGTTGGGGTCGTGTCATCGTTGGGTCGCTCTAGTGCAAACACGCCTTAAGCAGACCAGTGTGTGGAAGCACACGTGTGAATATAACCATAAGTACAGACCACATCGAACATCATGGTCTGCCTCAGCTTGTGCATTGAGATTCTATAGTGTGGGCAGTTGCGCTGTAAAATATTTAACATCTCCACCTTCTTGTTACATTTCCTTGAATCAATCTCACAAGGATTGAGCCAAGTGGTAGTTGGGAAACTTTTTCAGGACATTGTTGTGGAAAGCTTCACCTCGCACTTCAACGTGAGCTTTTATCATAGCACGTGTATTGTTAGGTTGAAGCAAGATATGCACTTGCCAATTCAGCTATAAAGAGGCACTTTTCGTTTGCTTAGTTTTGTGCGCAAAGGAAATGATTCGAAGCATCGCATATAGTTGACCCTTCCACACTACTCAGAACAACAATGTAGTTTCACTGTGCAAAAAAGCTGTGGGTATAACGAATGCTCGTTTCTGTGCACTAGGAATTTCTCTAGCTTTCAGTATCTTTGAATTGGCACTAAATGCCATGGTATGCTCAATTGTACATAAAAAATTTTCTCAGCTACTAGTGGCAAGTAGGTGATCTAGCATTGAGTGTTTTCAGAGCATCTGTGCAGCTGCTGTGAGAAATGAGGCTCTGATGATGGCTGGTGCATGATCACCTATATTTGGCCAACTTTCCCATTGTTCATGACGCAGCAGTTTATTACTTCGCGTGTGTGGTCTATCTACTTTCTCTCGCCATAAATGCTACCAAATTTATGCCTCTGAACTCATGTTTTAGCTGAGCTGCTTGAAGGGCTAATTGGAAATAAAAAATTTTCTTCTGTGCATGCAACTTGCTTGTAGCACCGAATCGTTGTACACTCTCAATGAGATTGCTGTTTTGCCGCATGAAGAGTTATCGCCTCACTTGCACAGATTTGTTTGTCATTTCATATTTGTTGAATGTGCTTCTTTATGGAAATGAGTTCTTTTTCATGCTCTTTCTTGAGATAGATAGATAGATAGATAGATAGATAGATACAATGTGTGTGTTTACGTTTCTTCCCTAGATGACCCTTTCTTGGACGAGAGAGGGAATGACCCCGAACTACCACTTCTGCAAGAAGACACAGTAGCTGGGATTGCTGTGCGTCACCAGGTTATTCAGGCCATGCATTCATTGGCTGTGTAGATGGTATGACTGCTAAAGGTTTTCTTCAATGCACAACATGCATACAAAAAACTTTACCTCTTCATGTTGTCTTCATTTTCCAAGTAGCAGTCAATGCCGTAACATATGCTGGAAAAGGTAATATAGTCACAATAGTTTGCTATGCCTAAATATGAACTATTGCTTTGCCAGGCACTTGTTTCACACTTGCTGCTGCTGACTTCGGTCTTGTCACCTTGTCCATGCTGCTTACAGTCGGTAAGGAAAGGAAACCGTGATAGACATTCCTTCCTACTTCTTTCATTCAGCACTGCGTAGCTGAAATATAGAGATAAGCTGTGTTAAACCTCGTCATTCTATTAGCCATTTATGTAAAGCAGACGTGCAATTAGTACCTCCACAATACGGGGCTGTCGCATCCAAAAGGGCTTGAGAGTAAAATATTAATAAACTATTTCCCCATTTGCTGTTAGACGAGCTACCAGTTGTAGCTACATTGTGCATATTGGGTATTGTTATAGGCCTGTAGAGGCACAAAAAATTTTCTGGCCTAATTGCCTCCTGCTTGGCTACTATTCGCCCCTAGATTAGTGTGATAGTGGTGATGCAGGCACTGCTATTTCATTATATGGTTCCAAAACATGGCAATCAAAGTGTGCGTTCAGCTACTAGTGTTCACTTTACCTCTTTTATTAGAGTAAGTAAATTTATCCAGAAGAATGGTGCAGTGGCATTATAAAATGTAAAGGTCAATGCCAGATCGTAGCACAAATATGAATACTACAGGTTTAATATGCCAGCTAAGCATTCGTCTCTCCCTCTCTCTCTCTCTCTGTCACACACACGCACACGCACTGGCACGCGCGTGGGGGGGATGAATACTTTGAATCCATTGTTGGCACTTTTTGTTGCATGTGGGCCAACCCTTTGCAGATTGCGAGTTTAAAAGATATTTGCAAGCTAACACAGTTTCAAAACAATATGCATTCACTGCGCTTGACTTTATTCGAGATTAGCTATCAAGTATTCAAAACTTCGGGTGACAACTGTGACTAGTGTTCATAAGGCAAAGACAAGATAACACAAGTACTCACTAACAGCTGTAGGTGTGCACTTCTGGTGCTGCCTTTGTTTTCTGCCTACTGGTTGTTAGTGGTCTCCTTAAAAATTTGTACCAACGTTTACCCTCCAATCAATCTTTCTAGGATATTTTATGAACTGCTTGTATCATTTCTTAGTCCTGGGTACGGACAGCAACTGTAGGTTCGTAATTATTCAAAAAAATCTTTGCGAAAGGGGCCTCAGAAAAGTTTCAGTGCAGCAAATGAAAGTTTGAGCATTCATTGTTATGATAGCAACCTTTAGTTACTTGAAGGAAAGTAAAGTTATGTAAGACGAGTGAAGAAAGAGAAATATACAGCGTAGCAATACGTTGTTATGCATAACACAATTGACAAACTCAAGAATTTGGGCTTAAGTCTCGGGAGTTACAATTTAGATTTGGCTATGCAGTACACATTTACGTTTTGGCGGAAGACTGCTGTATTTATTGATTTATATGTAAAAAAGAGAAGTGCTTTCTTCAGTTTTAGGTGGCAAGTTTGGGCTAGTTTTACTGCCCTAGTCTGCAATGGTGTTTTTTCAAATTCTTTAGTTTGCCCTTTCTACATGGCGTGTTTGCTTCTTATGCTACATATCTATAACCAATTGATTTTGACTTGGACAAGAATTTGCAAAAAGAAAGAATATGTTGGGAAATTATTTCTTAAACCTGTTCATGTGGTCATGGAAAACAGTCGTAAGATCAAAAGCACACTGAAGAGACTTGACAAATAAAGGTAGTTTGTTGCTTGTATTACAGTTAGTTAAAGCATTTTATTGCAAGATAACTATTTGCTTTTTTGTGTGCACTTTATTTTCAGGAATCAAGTTTATGATCTTGATGAGAAACTGAAGAGGTGCTTGCACCTGCTCAGATTATGTCTGTTTACCGACGAGACAGTGCTGATAAATGCTTCAGACATGTATTCGTTAAATGTGTTCCATAGTGTATCACGGTGGAGAGGTGTAATACAGAAACAACACAGGAAAGGGTGGTACGTCCATATTACAATTTTACAAGACAACACAAAATATCTGCCCCCGCAGAGCTGGTTTCGGTAATGTTACCTCATTTTTGGTGAGCTTATGAAAGAAACTTTCAAAACATTCACTTAAAGATTCTAATTGCTTTCATTGGAATTTGGCACCACTCTGTTTCCTTCAAAATGAATTCTACACCTGTGCAGTTTAACCTGCAAAGTTCTTTCCAGAGCATTTGCAGTGCGCTTTTGAACTCTGCGAATTTTGTTTTATTTTTGAGTATCTGCTCGAAGAGTTCTTGTTTTTCTGGCAATTCGTATCAACTGTGCACTTTCATACACGCAACTGCCCTAATTACTATTTGTACTTTTCCCACGTTCCAGTAATGGCACTACATGTGGCAGTTCATCGCCTTGTGCTTTGTGGCTACAGCAAAGTATGTGGGATTATGCGTCCCAAAACAACAATGTGTTCACCAGAGACACCCTAATGAGGGATCATCTCATGTTTTTCAGAGTGCACAGACATCGCACAGTACACAGGCCTTTACCAATTCGCCTCCATTGAAATGAGATGGCAGCGTCTGGGTCTGCGACCTTGGAATAAGCAGCCAGTTACTTCAGCCACCGATTTCCCGTGGCGGACAAAGTTGACAGAATAACAGCAACTATTGGTGATCAGGCCGGGTTGTTCAGTGTACTACTCAGATTAATACGTACATTGAAATAGCTGGAGGACTTTCATTTGTATGCTCACTACAGTTGTATATGCATTTCAAGCTTTGTGTAGTACATCCTGCTGTAGATGCTTTTCCTTGAATATGGAAAATCTGTACCGTTAATTGCATTCTGGAAGCAAGGTTCCAAGGTAGCCTTGCGTTTAGCGCCCCAGAGTAGTTGTCGTGGTCAGCAATAAAAACTTTTACGCTCGGTGCTGCAACCCAGTACCTGCTAAGCCCGCAGAGTGTCACTTTTTTGTTTTTTACTTGGTTGCCAAGGGAAACAGAAGCACAGCAAAAAGTACCTTGTGTAAACTATGGACTGGGTACAAGAGTGAAAAAAGAATCTTACTCTACCTTATGTGAACATTCATATGCTTTATCTCCAGTGTTATGTTATGTCACTGCCTGTTAGTCTTCTCTTCAAATGGACCTCGATGTACAAACTATGTATTTTCTTGTACTGTTCAACCCACTAAGCCTCCTAACTATGTAAATAGTTTTTCACTTGTGTAGCTGCGTGATGGTTTTTGCCGCCGTGGAGTGCTGTTGCTGCGTTGCTGTGGCTCACCTACATATTAAAATGACATAACATGACTTGTACCTATTATTGCACGCTATTTGGCAGTCACTAAATGCATGATTGATACCTTCAGGAGTACCAAATATGGTTCAAATGGCATTTACTGCAGTCACATTTGCCTAGTGAAATCTACCTCGTGAAACGTGAACATTCCTTATTTATTTTTTACACAATAATCACGCATAACAGACCGTGTTGTGCCCTAACAATGATGCATGACAGTCTTTGTGGCCCTACACACAATGGGTTTTCCAAGAAAGTGTTTTCGAACGTTTTATTGCAGAGTGTATGGTTTTCTCCTCTCAAGGTAATGTAATTTATTGCTTGGAAGCATTACACATTTATGTTTATGTTGTCTGCACTTTTCTATATCAACATGTCATCGCAGTACTATGCCTCAACTAGAAAAAAGCAATGATTTTTTCAAATTATTGCGGTTCATATGAAGAGCAGCCAACACTATGGTTGTCTGTGTTCTTCATTCACTGGACCTCCATCTGGAGCTGCCCCATTTTAGAGTTTGCCAGGCCAACGTGCACAAGCTTAGACTGTGTGGTGCATTCAAGTATCCAAGAGTATTTGCGAATACCGCTGACGCGCTTCCGTGTCTTTTCATTAGGTGACCTGCTGCTTTCACTTTCTTTCAGTCGCTCTAAAACTGCTGCTTTCACATTTTTTCAGTCGCTCTAACATAAACAAATTTTTCCGATTTTTTCTCAGATTTGCATGCCTGATTGATATGAGGAGTTTAATGTCCGAAAACCATGGTATGAGTATGAGAAAAGCCGTAGTGGAGGGCTCCAGAAATTTCGATCACTCGGGGTTCTTTAACGCGCGGCCAATCTTGGCACTCGGGCCTACAGCATTTTCACTTATAACGAAAACGTAGCTGCCGCAGCCGGGATTTAATCTCGCGACTTGCGTGTCAGCAGATGAGTACCTTAGCCACTAGACCACTGCAGCAATGCCAGATTTGCATTCCTGCACATGTTAAATTTCTTCAGTATGTTTTTTGATGCCCAAAAGTTACTTCAACGGCATGTATAAAATATGCGCATCATGACTGTATGGTTCTATTTACTCTTTGAAGGTCAAGCAAAAGTGTGCAAACTGTAAAACAAAAAAATTAGTGCTAGCATATCTGCTTATACAATGGACAGACAGTCCACTGTTGTAGGGAATACTTGCGTGCTCCGTATGTTTGGGTTTCACAGTCTGGCATTAGCACCGGGGCTTAGATTTGCATGGTACTATGAGTGATTGTGATTTTTCACTTTTGACAGCCTAGTGTCGTGTATGAGCATTGTTTTTTGCTTTTAAAAGTCCGGCAATATGAACTGGGATCTTTGCTGCGTTCTTTTACAAGCAGACCGCAGTGTACATCGCTTTCGCGGAATAGTGAGGCATGGGCACCTAATGCAAATGCCTTGATTACAACAAGCATGTACATGCCTCAAGGATAGAGAAGGCTTGTCGACAACAATTGTCCAAACTTTTTCTCAAGACTGCACGCACCTGTACACGTTTTCTACTACTCTTTTTTATTGTATGTGTAAACAGACACGGGTAGGGTCACTTATGTTGTCAATATGAATAAGCAACTTTTCAAAGAATTTTTGGTTGCTGTACTTTGTTTGTTTTTAAAAAGGAAACAAAAATACATGGTTCTGTGTGCTTACCAGTTGCACTGTCCCCGTGTTGCTGGCTTGACCTGTACAGATGCAGAAAAAAACTTGATATACCGAGCACCACATTTTGAATTATTTGAGGCTTACCCGGCACTAGACGGAACGTTTCTGACGGTGTCACAGGTGCCAGCAGTATTAAATGCAATGCGAGTCAACATTCAGTAAAGAACGAGTCGTTTAAATCTCATATATTTATTTTGAGTAGGCTGCTGCTTGGGGGGAGGGGGGATTCGTTTGTATTGTCTTAGTTTCCAGCAATGACAAACCATGCAACGTAAGATCATTACATAGGAAATGTTGCAGTACGGATGTTCGGAAAAGTGTACTTTACTTTGTACGTACAGCTGCAATGGAGGTGTGTGAAAAAATTATGAAATTTGTGACCTCTCCCTGCTACATACGCGGTATTTTTAATATAAAAAATTGCTTACCCAGGTTAAGTATATTCAGTGGCGATCGCGCATAAATTTGCGCATAAATTGCGCATAAATTTTTGCAATGTTCTATAGATATTGCATGAAATGTGGACTCTCACTGCTTACCTGCCTAAAGTTATTCATCTATGCCAAATAAATAATAATTTGGCTGTGGTTCACGTACAAACATGCAGAAACATCTCTTTATTGTTAAGGTTTATCATTGATTTTGCTATTGCTGTGTCTCGCTTTGTTAGTACTATTATCTGTGCATTTATTTATGCCTCCTATGACATGAATGGCTAAATAAAAAATCAGAAAGAAGTATGCTTGTAATACACTGCCGCTTCATTGTATGTGTTTTTTGCTCACAATTTTATGTTAGACGCAAACACACAATTAGCTACAGTTCTCATACAAATGTTTTCACAAGCAATATCAGCAAATATTGGCAAATGGGACACTAACATTCGCCGAGTTCTTCATATGGCATATATATTTCTGGTTGGTTGGGTCTGAAAAAATGAGGCATTATTTTTATGAAACATGGTATTTCAAACAGTCTTGAAACACTTATTCTCACACTGGTATTGACATCTCTGATATGAAGTGATTGTCTGGCTGTTAATCTGACAAGAGAACATAAGTACTTCATTGGATTAGGGTCAACTCATGCACAAGCACAGTGTGCGAAATTAGTTTTCATGCAAGAGCAAACAGAAGCATTGCACACAAAAAGGCTTCATAACTGTATAGTTTCGCTAAGCAAGGTCTGTTTCCCCTGTACTCGTCATCATTTTGTGTCAAGGGTGTCTTCACCTAGTGTACTGGATTAAAATACTTTCAGGCACCTCGCGTAGTCGACTTGCTTCCCCTTGCCAGATGTATATGTGCTCTGTTGTTTTTCCAAAACACAAAATAAATGTTTCAGTGCTTTTGAGGGTGTCAAATATGCAGGATAGCTTCTTCCAAGGGTCAAGCCATATGGAACTGCGAGAATAATGTCCATCAGCCTTTCATATCAACAAGAAGAAAATGAAACTTTATGTATTCTCTCTGGCTACTATTGTAAATAAGGCATTTCATTGCTTGGTTGCTGACACGAGAGCCGCGGCTTTGATCCTGTCCTCGACGGTCATATAAAGGTGGAAGCCTATTGATATCTGTGTAATGTTTGGCGTCCACTAACAATAAACACTTGCGGGTCATAGGAATTTACCTTTCCTTCTGCTGCAGCGTGGCTCTCAATGATGCAGTGGTTCGCAGTTATATTCATCAGATCATCATAAACACAATGTTCATGATTAATACCCGTTTTCACCCTTGTTGCGTTCTTGTTAGTGATTATCTGCATTGCTATGAAATCATTCTCTCGTCGCTTTTTTTATGTTTTTGTTGGATTGCACACTTAGTACTCTTCATATTGCATATAGGTTCCGTGGGCGTCTGAAGGGGGTAGAGGGGGGCTGCAAAATAGTCAAATGCCCCCCTCATGCCACACCAGTACTTATAGCACACCCTAGAAGCATCACTGTTATGTCACCTCCCTCCACGCTCCACTGTGATGCAACTAGTGTTTCCACCCTAGAAGGCGAAATCCATGCGGTGCCCATGATTGGCTTTCTTTTACGAATACACCCGCTGTTGCACCTCGTTTCAGTGTTCTCTCACTGCTTTTGTATGTAATTTATCGAGTGCTCCTTTGTATGTGTAATTTCTTTGCAAAACTTACTCGTACAAAAGCTACTTTGATTCTTGTTGCCACTGCCTAAAAGTTTTGGCACATCAGATCTTTCTTGACTTGTTTTCACACATTTTTTAATACGAGCTGCAGCGAGAAGCTTAGGCGTATAAACGAACCACTTTTATTTTATTTTTAGCTATAACGACATACGTTCATATCCGCATTACTGAGACCGCCATGCAAGCGCGCTGTCTAGCTGTGTATACAGGCACACCGGCTCACACCCATACCTGCACTCGGGGCACTCGGGGCACCCACACACGGGCCACCAGAGATTTCGAAAATCGCTTCCGGGTTCAGCGGAATCGCCACGTTAGTCTCAAGTTCGTCCAGAGGTGGCACGTCTTCTGGACCGCCACCAGTTGTCGCCTGGCTGCGGCAAACTGCAGCAGCTCTTAGAGAGCCGATAATGAATGGCGTACCTGTATCTGCAGCAGTTTTCTGTGGCATACTTATAAGATTATAAACTGGGGCACCCTACTCACCCGAATACGCACCAAGAACTACTGCACGCTTTAGTGAAAAAGTATATTACAAATATATTGCGCTAAGTTTCACCGTCATCATTGCCTTGAAGTACAGCTTAAGCATGAGACACGAAGTCATTTCTCTTCTTCCACTTAATTTGCATACCCAGCGGAGCTTTGTAGCTCATAAGCATTGATGTCACATTTTTTTAAGTGCCTGGCCTCGACAGCCGTGTTGTGGCACGCAACAAAAGAACACGTGGCCACCTAAAAGTATTTAGGTGCATGGTAAAAATCCTCATGCGATAAAAGTTCATCCCATTATCGTTACTATGGCGTTACATGTAATCTTATTTCGGCGTAAGACTCTTCAAATGCTTATACCGCTCAAGTACATGCTTGCGGTTGTCGTGGACTAAGAACCATACCAGTGACCACGCACACCTTTACTGATATCTGGTGGGCTGCCGCAGTTGATATCCAGTGAATGTATCGATGTTGCCAGATTTTATATCGGTCATTGCGGACTGATTATTTGCGTGTTTACGTGCGCTTACACTAATACAAGCTTGCGTATTTACGACCCTAAAAGAGTGCATATGTGACAGCACATGTGCGAACAATTACGTAAAGGAGTCTTACCTCGTTCCTTGGTGGTGCTCTTGATGTCGCACCATTTCTTTCGAACATCGCCGAGCTTTCCAACGATTCCCGAGCCAGCGAATAATGTTGCCGTGATGTTGTCCCAGGCCCTCTGTTTGGCCTGGAACCCTCGGGGACCCTCTCCTAGACTTTCAATGGCCCGCCGGTTCACTTCGTAGCCATCGACGAGAATGGCTAGCTCCTCTTTTGTGAAATTCGACCGTCGCGCTCGCTCAGGCTGGTTCGCTGACATCTTCACGTTGAGCGGGTACTGGGCCCTTATCGGAACTGGGCCTCGGGCGTGAGCGCATTCGCGATAACCGCTTTCCAAGCCATCGTGGATTTACCTTTTTTTTTCTTTAAAGACGCCTATCACTCGACACCCAGCGAAACGCGCTCTCAAGAATTCAGACATTAAGGGGAAAAAAACGCAGAAGGAACTATTTATTTCATGTAGTACGCTGAAGAAAACATTTTCCTGGGTTCTCCTTACTCCTTGGCAATATGAGCAAGCTTTGGAAACTGTCACCTACTAGGACGTTAAAACGAATATTGCAATAATTGACATACGGTATATGCTAGATTAAAATAGTTTTTTTAACTGGGTGGGCTGAAGAAAACGAATCTTAGGCGCCTGTTCCTTATTTGTGCGTCGTTCCTTGTTGGCCGTCAGTTTAGGTACCTCTATCAAATTCCGCTGGCCACGTGACGTTCTCCGTTTGCCATGGTTGTCTGCGTTATTGTGATACCTTCGCCTCCTAAGGAAAAAAAAACTGAGGAGGGAAAGAAGAAAAAAACACCGAGAACACAGAGAGTACGTTAGACACTAGACCACCACGGTGGGGTGAAAGGAAGTCTGCGAAAAAGTGCAAATGAGGTATACGTTAACAATAAAAACATCAAAGATGTTGTACAGATATTGAAAATTATCAAAAAAACTGAAATAAATATTTGAAAAGAAACAAGTTGTCACTTTACGTACGAGCAAGGCGCTCCAAAATTCCTTGCTTCAATCAATCACCTAATAACACCGGTACTCGCAATGATTACGGAAGGCAACCGCTGCGCGCCCAAGTACTTTCTGAAAAGCTTTTTTGCCAATACATCAGTCCTCGCGAGGTGCTAGATTGCATAATCAATGTCACTTCCGAAGTTAAGCCTGCTGGACACACGAGTTTAAGACGCCGCAGTGTCACGGAGCTGAATCAAGTACTTCTCATGAAGCTCCATGAAAGATAGTTGGAAGATGAAGGGCGTCATGCAAGCATCCTTTTATTATCTTGCACATAGAAAGAATGCGTTTGAGTAAGGACTCAATAACGCGACTTATTGTCCTCATTCAAATAGAGCGCACTTCACCATGTCGCGCAGATAACGTGGAGTTCCAAGCATCTGGCCAGACCCACCTCACATGCGCCGCATGCTGTAGATTTCTGGTAAAGAAAAAGAGCTGGTGTTCCCGAATTTCTATGGGTTTGACTGGATTGCACTTTTTTCCTACAGTTACGTTGACTTCTCGGCGCAAGTTCCTTCTAATAATAATAGGTATATTTTTATTCCTGTGTGCTTCAGTATATGTAGAATATTATGAATTCTCAAACAGACTTGAGTTGAAAGTTGGCAAGACAATGTGCTATGAGAATCGAGTGGATACACGTGTTAGTTAAAGGCGTATTTTGGCAGAAATGCTGCGTTACGTTTCATGTAGAAAATATTCTTGCATGTAAGCGAAAATTGTCATGGTTGCCTAGTATGTTACTTGCAGGCCAAAGAAATTGATATTTTTTGTAGCGAGAAAGGTTCAGGCACGAAAAAGCAAATAACAAGAACAATAAATCAAATTTCATTCTCAATATCAGTATGTTCGCTGCTTCATTATTAGTACACATTGCGGTATACACGTAGTAGTATATTTATTCATGGCATAACGTTTGTTATGAATTACAAACTTCTGCATAGTTTATTCGTCTTTGTAACGAGTAACACATTCATTATATGATTGTATCTTCTTATGTGAATTGTTTGCAGATATCATATTTTTTTTCTCTCGAAGTTAAGGAATAATATGTGTTCCCCTAAAAGTGTTGTTGCATGCCTCTAAAGCGAACAATTTGCTGAATTTAGTCATTATTTGCAAAAGAGTGCACGATAATGCTGACAGTTAAAGTTACGCCAACCGATTGTTCCATGAACATCGCAACAACACGCGTATTGTTGAACAAAGCTATTTGCTTCAACAGCTTACTGAAATGATTGTGATACTTTTGAAAGCTTCGCGATAGACACAAATCACTATCTCATGTCTTACTTTACGCTGAACAGAGAAGAAGACGCTTTCCCTACAGAATTGTGGTGTATTACTCGCGGGCATATAGAGGGGGTAAAAATGATCAGTGCCGCCAAACTTATTTGTAATAGCATATTGGTATTTGTTGTTCTTCAATGTTTCAGCGTTCTAGTGCACTTTATATAACCGGTCTAGACTGTATATACTTCCGATTGCTTCTGTACGTAGAAAGCCCATGCGACCTCGCTATTCGTGAGGCAGCAGACAAACATCTGGTGGCACCACCATTAAAATTATTGGCTAGCAAGACTTTGCTAGTTTGTCTAGATGGCCCAGCTTTGTTAATCAGAAAAAATACCTTTGAATCTTGTTATGTTTACTCCGCTTGATGAGCTCTTGTATGAGTGACTTCGTTATTTTGCACTTAGGCGTTCTTACGCTTTGCAATCTTTGTAATTCTAATTTGTTGTCATAAAAAATTTTGCTACGGCCAGAGTAATTAGGCTTCCACGGAAGGAATGAGCCCACAAAAAATACTGTATAAAAAGACCGACACAGAGTCACGTTTATGGTCTACCAGAGCGGCACAACTGGTGAGTAACCATGCCTGTGTTTCTTCTAGAAAAAACTGTTTTTGCCTGCTGCATTGCTGACTTTTCACATGCTTACACTTCATGTTCGAGATAGCTGGATATAATCACCAGATATACGGCAGATATACGTTGACATTTACAAAACTCGCTGATACGAGCCACTCCTTAGAAACGGATACACAGCACATTTTTTTACTCTAAAGCAATACATGTTGGCAGGCTCAGGACCTTTGTAGAGCAAACCACGCATGAAATGAAGTTTCGCAGTCCCACATTCATTTCTTAGTGCGCTTTTATGAGTAAACGAAACCTTCTGAATTAAGCCATCAGTGCTTCGTTGTCACAAAAAAGACACGCGCTTAGAACACAGGACTGCACTATGCTCCACAAAGAACTTTTTTTAACTATAGGACAACTAAGAGGGTAATCCTCTTTAACTGTATGTTTCTTGCCATTCGATCTTTGCTATATGAGAGGGTTTTGTTATTTTATTTGCTTGATATTAGGCATTGTCTTAGGAGAACTTGACAGCTTGTAATGTAATGGCACTATGCTGTGAACAAACAGGATGTTCAAATGATGCATAATCAATAGGAAGAATCACTATACACAACAGAGAAAACGAACAAGTTGACAGAAAAGCCTGCGAGCGCCCCAAATAAAAACAGAAAAAAAGTTGACTATATATCGCATATAGAGCGTGCTATCACGCAGAGCAATTTAAAATAAAAGAAACGGTGGTATGTAAAACAAAACTAATATATTTGTTCCCAGTAGATACAGTAGGCACCTACCAGCTTTGTTATGATGTTTATTTAGTTAGTCTTAATTGTATTTGTAACTGGACAAATGCTCACACAGTTATATGATTGTCAATGAGGCATATGTAGGGAAATATAAACGACATTTAAAAGCACATAAATGTAATCAGTGCGTGCCGTTTTTTACGACTCATAAGAAAACCTCACCCAATGTGA
This sequence comes from Rhipicephalus annulatus, assembly GCA_013436015.1. NCBI lineage: Eukaryota > Metazoa > Arthropoda > Arachnida > Ixodida > Ixodidae > Rhipicephalus > Rhipicephalus annulatus. Next base: position 113,025 of record WOVY01009648.1, on the reverse strand, counting down.
AAAAAGCCCAACTACGTTCGCACACAAAATAAAGCACCACCATTCAGTAAGCTTACTGCAAGCAACCGCTTTCCCTGTAGTCGGTTCCGCACATTGGCAATGTCGCAGGTCCGCCACCAACATGCTCCTTAATCTTGCAGTTGTCCATTACACTTTATCGTACGCCACTGGCAATTTGCAGATGTAACGGCGGAAAGTTCTCGCTTTGAACTCTAGCCAGAGCACCGTTCTGATGACAGGCCGACTCTGCAAGACCGATGCGGCGCGTTTTTTCTGCCGGGAAACGGCAGACAAGGCAATGTACTATGTTTAAAGACGATTGTCTTACTTGGGATACTTGAACGCAGATTATTTGGTCTGCCATTTTGCATGTCTGTCTGTCGTACGATCCAGCCACCCGAGAAAATATTAAGGACTTGCCTAACGCCCAGCCATCTTGAACTGGTGGCTGCATTCCTACATGAGCATTGTCGATCAAACAGCAAGTATTACTCAATCTGAGGCACAAAATCAACATGTAAGTATTTGCTGGTTTCTTTCATTACTACAAAATGCATGAATTCCATAGACCATAGTGTTTCTTAGGCAGCACTGCAAGTGCGGCTCTATGCACGGCGAAAAAAAAAAAACCTCTGCCGACGTTACGATAGTGCCACCTGGCGGTTGCCCTTGGATTTGCCCAAAGTCACGTTTCCCCACTTCAGTGCCAGATGGCATCCATATCTCACGCAACACCTCCTATATTTATACCAATCGCGGCCCGATGCCACTGAAGCAACATAAAGAAGGTGCCGTCTGAGGCAAAGCAAAACATGAATTACCGCCGATAAAACCAGGTCTCTTGCCGTACAGTCTCCTAAAATCTATTTCTTTTGCACGACAGCGAAGAACGCAGATACACAGCCATGAAGATGATTACTCGCGCTGTTATCCTCGTTCGCTCACTCTGATTAGAAAAAGAATTCCTTGCTGCGCGGTAACTATAGCAGGGCGGCTGTGCCAAGCGTGTAGGAGCCTTGAAAAGAAGCGACTCGACTTTTCAGTGACAGTTTCAAGACTGGTTTATTGAAGACAACTTGACAGTTGGAAAGGAAAGAGGTAGAATAGGGAGAAGAAAAGATCGAAGCCGGTCCCAGGAAGGCTACCGTGTGAATTGTGCAAGCGAAACCCCCTTCGCTGCCGTCGGCTTTGTTGGCGGCCCTCTTCTCGACCCGTGAAATTGGGCGGAGAAGATGATAGTCTATGACAAGGTCTGTACGGCAGGAAAGCAGGACGAACCCTTCGGCATTCCTAGCATCATCCCCCACTATGAGCACACGCTCATTCCTGGTCGTCATTGCTCCATAATGGCTAGGTAGTTCTTGAGCTCAAGCGTGTACTAGGCTTGCACTGCTCGTCAAAGTTCCCTTTTGCTTGGGAGAAGTGTTTGTGGTTGACCAGGAAATGTACAGGTGTCAATGACAAAAGCTCCCCCGCGTCCTAACACACGAAGGTTGAAGGATAGAAACTAACCACAGCTTTTGCTTGAGTTAGAACTTTGGAGAGGCTGTCGTAGTCGAGATCTCGGGACAATGTTCTTTGAATTATTGTTTTCCTATGATCGGGAATCCGCCGGCGCATTTGGTTCCGTCTGTCTTGCAGATATGGAAAGATCTTTTCGCTCCATGTTGTACCGCGTACCCAGAGGCCCTCAAATGTGATCTTCGTGGTGCGGCGAAATTTAACGTCGGCATTTTTCACATGATGACGTAAGGTGGCTGCGGGGAGCAAGTACCGGCACGTAACGGCAAATGGTACCCTTGTAATTTGGTATTCTTCGATTGGGGGTAACATTTCGCCCTGCTTTGTCGTACCTTGATACATCAGTAAGTGGAGGACGTCGCGATCCCACTCAGATAGCGTTATTTGGAGAAAAGCCTTTTTTATGACAACCACTAAGGTCACATCGTGAACATCAAGGCAAATTTGAATGTTTGATAAACTTGCATTTAGGTTTGGTCCTGCGCAGTGAGTGTTGTTCAACAATAGCTTCGCTGCTGCTTTGGAGGACGCCTCAAATACGACCCTCAACATGGTCGTTTCGCTACCTGGCCGGGCAACTTATCGATGTTGCATGTAATAAATTGGCCCCTGCGGGGACTCACCCAATTCGTTGGCTTCCTCGCCGTGTCGGACTTGAAGGAGGTTCCGGGTTTCCTGGTCATAGCTCCAGAATGGTTTGTCATTTCGCAGTAATTTCTGAGAGTGTGAGTGAAGCTTGTGCGGCGTCGTTCTCATGTCGTTGGTCAGCTGCGATTTGTTTTCTTTTCATGGAAGCCTGACTTCAAATCTACTGTTCTTGTGGACGATGGTGTCCTCAATGCGCCAAGAAAGTCGTCGTTCTCAGCTGTCAGCGGTGCGTCATTGATGATTTCAAAATTTTCCAGTTTCCAAAATTGTTGAACTTGGCGATAAACGTCATTTTATTTTTGGTTCACGCAGACACGCATCACGCCGATGCTTGCAAGGTGCGTTAAGGCAGACGATGTTGTGCTTGTGCTCTGCAGCACGCATCTAAACACAGTCTCTGCCGCCACGAGCCTCTAGTTGAAGTGCTTGACACTACCTGCTGTGATGTCTCAGTAATAATCAGTTCCAACGATCAGCTCCATTCCAACTCCAGGCTTGTAGCCGTCAGGGACTACATCAGCAATCTTGAAGCTTTGTTCCCGTGTGAGGTGGATAACACGGTCGTCTGGTGGTTGAAGTTGATCTCCGCTGATCTCGGGTACCCCAATTGCTCTAGGCGGACTTTTGTGTTGCTGGGACAGTTTTCTGCCAAAATTCTACCCAGTCACAGCGTCTTTTCTCCAAAGGCGTCTGGCTTCCGAAGGCATAGATGTTCAGCCTCTCCTCTCCTCTAACATGGAGCTTTATACGGTGAAAAACCTCCCTTCGTATAAATGTTCTCTGTCTACCACCTTCGAAAAGCATTTGCACTAAAGCAGTCGTACTCTCTCCTTCCGCAAACGCTCGTGCCGTCTATAGAAATATTATTGCTTTTCCTCTGGTTTGTTACACCTGTAGCCATGGCTCGACTGTGACACCGGCTGCTGAAGCAGTGGCACTGCTCTTTGTTTGAGGTCACAGACGCCCGGTTCGTGCCATCCTGAACACTTTGCACACTTGAGCCATCTGGATGTTCGGCGCTCGACGGCGCAGGGGTTTCTTTTGGCGCACTTGCAACAGCGCCGCTCTTCTGACATCACCGCAGTTTTCTTGTCTATGGCGATCGCAGTGATACAGCTTTCCACGGTGTGCCCTTCTTGATCACATAAGGTGCAAAGTACCCCACCTTCAGGTACCGCTAGCACAGACGCATAGTGTGTTTGGAGGAGATCAATAGTGCTTGGAGCTTTCTGTTTCATAGCGGTATCAGTCACCGGTTGTACTACGCGCTGGGCTCTCTGTCGGCTCTCTATCTCCGCCTTCAGAAAATTCAAGAACTGCTGAAGGTCATCTTCAAGAACGGCTTTTGTTGTTGTCTTTCTCCGGTAGTACTCGAGACAAAGCTCATTCGCGATGCTTTTTCAGAGAACAGTCAATAAAAAGACGAGGTATGTGCTCAAAGCCACACCCAATGTCTCTAGACTGCGGAAGCCCATCTAGACCTTATCGTGGTGTTTCCTTAGCCTCTCAGTAACTTGAAAATTGTGCACTGAGTGGACCGCAATCAGTCGTGACATATGCTTTTCAAATATGACTTCGTACTTACAAAATATTTAGACCAATGTTTTATAGCAATTTCGAAGTTTCGATCACTCAGATAACCAGTCGGATACTCGACTTTGTTGATGGTATGCAGCGCTGAATTTTTGTGAATCGTACACTCAAACTAGTTCTAGAATCTGGTCCATGAGCGCAGATTTCCGTTGAACTGCGCAGTCTCCAGCTTTGGAAGTCTGGTCGTCAATGACAGTAACTGGAGAGACAAAGGTGCCACTGAGCTCTGAGCAAAACCACAATGTACTGCTTGTTCCAAATTGTTAGTGCCTGATTAGGTACTTGATCTTGCTTCACTTAAGGCTTTGTTCTTTAGAGCTGGCTTGATTTTGGTCTTCATGGTGGTGATCTCTTTGTTGTAGTCAATGCATTCGGTAAACGTGGCCTGGAGTTCCTATAGCTCAATCTTTTTCTCGATGGCGCCGTTAACTGTCTGTAGCTCATTTGCTTGCTCTATAGGATTTGCAAAATGTTCTTCGAGCTCACCGATTGCTTTGGCGGGCACTTTCAGCAAGACGCTGCTCTCTGCGATGAATCATCGATGGCTTGTCAAAGGGTGGCTTGCTTTTTCTGCAGTCACTCCTTGGTCATTTCGATGTCAGCTGAAGAAGTAATCCCGGGTTCTGACACCAGGAAATGTACGTGATTACTTGTGCTCTAATCTTCGTTGGCTGAATCTAAGCGAATTCTTTGCTGCGTGGTAGCTAAAGCAGGGCGGCTGCGCCACACGCACAGGAGCCTTGAAAAACAAAAAAAGCGACCTGACTCATTAGCGACAGTTTCAGGACTCCTTTATTGAAGATGACTAGAAATCCGGAAAGGAAAGAGGTAGAATAGGGAGAAGTAAAGATTGGAGGCAGTCCCAGAAAGGCTACCATGCGAAGGGTGGTAGCGAAACCCCCTTCAATGCCGTCACATTTACGTAGGCGGCCCTCCTCTTGACCCGTGATATTGCGCGGTGAAGATGAGCGTCTTCGACGGTGTATGTGCGGCTGGAGAGCAGGAAGAACCATTGGGCATTCTGAACAGGCCAAGTTTTTTTTTTTTGGTCACACTGGCTACCTCGCAGTGAGCATATTCGAGAGCACAGGTTTTTCATGCACGGAACAGTGTGCTGACATGTCACTTCGCATTTTGCGGCCTTTTTTTATCAACAACAATAAAAACAAGCACGCACATGCCGCACTTTCTTGCATAATTGTGCACTTTTTTCGCAAATTTGAGGTCCCAAAAAGGTGGTGCACGATTTACGTGGAAATTTCACGAGTGCATACAAGACATTGTGTCACAATAGCCGTAACACGTGCAGTCTATTTATTTAAAAAATAAGAAATAAATTGCAGCGCAAACAAAGTGTACTGGTTAATTTTGTAAGAAGTAGCACGTACTTGAACCAGTCGTATCCGGTGACGCGTCACTAGCGCGATTCACTAATAACGAAGCCCGATTGGGAATCAGCATGGCGGCGGCTTCCCTCCCGAAGCGCATCGTCTTTGGCTCCGCCGAGCGCGTCAGAACGCCCAATCTTCTTCTATCGGCAATGCTGGTAGAAACTAGGTACCATGACATGGTGATACCGGAAGAACTAAGCCTCCGCACATAATCGAAAGGGCCTCCTTTAATATTTGGTAGGAAACTTGCATTAGCAAGCCTGCACTCTTCTGTTTTTTCACGTACTGATAGTGCCGGTTGGCAAGTTGATAAAGTAAATCCCCTCGAAGTGCATTGCGGTGGAACGCTTCCCTCTTTCTTCGGCGAAATTTACGATAGCGAGCTTCGATTTTGCCATGTATATAATCACTGAAGCACATCGCAAGAGAACCAACAAAAGGCGTCGACCGGATGGCAAAACCTAAACTTCCAACATCCTCTAAGCGGGCGATGCAGCGTGGACGCAGAGAACGAGGGAAACAGCTGATACCACATGTTCTCGCATGCCTCCGCTGCATAAAGTCGTCCATGTAGCGAAGCGAGCGTGCATTCTCGCGCTTATCACGGTGGTAGAGATTGAGGGATGAGGGGAGGCAAACGCTCGAGCAGTTCCGGTGACCCGTCAACAGGTCACTCACTGTTCGGGCGCAGTATTTTAGGAACCCTAGTTCCGGTGAAGTCCTCGAAAGAACGAACTTCGCACTCGCCTATTTGGTTGTGCTTGGCTGATCAGCGAAGCACGCACCCGACCGAAGAATCAAAACTTGCGCCAAAAGGTCCTGAGGTGCGCGCGCCGGCGAGCTGACTTGGGCGGGTTGGGGAGCGCAAAATATGCGGGTAAATATTTCTTTTCTGTAAAGCTGGCAAAATATTAAGAGTGCGCCAATCTTGCGAGGGCGCAAATTATCCGCGTAAGTGCATATTACGTTGTTGAAAACTGGAAAATTGTTATGCTTTGCCAATAAAAGCTGAACGCCATAATGATATCTTGTTCCTAGTGCCTACTTTAGCCACTTTGTGCACACTTTTTATTCGTTGATGTCACTTGTGAAGCTTCAACCACGGAATACTATAGCGTACTCAATAAATTATTATTATTAATATTATTATTATTATTATTATTAATTATTATTATTATTATTATTATTATTATTATTATTATTATTATCTGGGATTTCACGTTCCAACACAATGATATGATGAAGAAAGACGCCGTAGTGGAGGTTTCGGGAAATTTCGACCAGCTGGCACGCCTAAGCCTATACACACGGGTCTCCAACATTTTCACCTCCGTCAAAAATACCGCAGCCACAGACCGGATTCTATCCCGTGATATTCTGGTTATTAGTCGACTGTTATAGCTGCTAGACCACCATGGAGGTGCCTAATTGATAAAATTGAAAGTTGCTTCTGTCAGTGAAGCTTTGCCATATGGCTGCATTATTTGGAATGGGTATACCATGCTTTAAAGCACGAGACATTATGTGCGTGAAATTTTTTCTCACTTGCGGTACACACTCTACATGTTGTTGAGCTAATAAGTGCAGTAACGGGTGTGGCTTTTCTAACAGGTGGCCAGCTTAAAACCACGAAATCCTTGTGATAATTACATGTTCTGAAGCCCGATCACAATGTACGCCTCTACCTCGCACTATTTCTTCAATAATACATGTTGTATTGTGAAAACCTTGTACAGGACGCATTTTTTAAAGCCATGAACGTCATTCTCACTGCATATGCAAGCAACATTGCGGCTCTATGTGTACTGTGTATTTTTGTAGTGTTAATTTTTACTAATATTATGATAAAACAAAAAAACCAGCACAGTTGTGTGTCAGACCACCTAGTTGTCACACAAAGGACCTGGCTTTGATCTTCACTCGGGCCCGGAAGTATAATTATGGACTTTATTTGCATATTTATCAAATTTTCGGGCGGGCACAAGATTGTCGCTCACAACCAACGACGTTCACGACGACACTGACGCCGCAGTTTTGGCTACACGAGTTCATTATTGCTATCGCATTTAAAGGGAGCCTGTAAATGCCATTCCAATATGGTAACGTATCCTTTTCGTCATCATAATAAATATTTCACGAAATCTTTAACTATAATAAAAATATCGTAAGGGCTGCTCAACGCACTAGAAACAATAACCGTTTCTCTTTTGTTACTTCTTGTTTTTTACATTGTGCTGTTGTGGTGCCTGGTATATTAGCCACACTCTGTTCTACACTCTAAAAAATATTGAGTAAAAACAGTGTCTTTTTGTCCCACAACAATAATCGTCATCTGGCTTGCGTGCGCTTCCTTTCTTGAAAACTCGGCGCTGACCACTTTCCTATCGAGAATGCAATGTAACACTTATATTGGGCATGTCAATCGTGACCGGAATGTACCGGGAGCGGGGCGATAGCGCAAGGGTGGAACGCAATATAATTTACGATTATTGTTGTGGAACAAAAAGACACCCTTTTTACTCGCCTTTTTTAGTTGTGCTGCTCGTAAAAATGAAAGTATTTGTGTGCAATATTTTCAGGGCGTAAATAACATCTTCAGTATAGTAATATTATTATTGCGCGAGGGTCTCGTTCCGGCAGACTTGGTGCCATCATATACTATGCAAGGAATTAGTGTTCGTTGGACAGGTGGTAAAAAATTCACTTGCTTTGCGATGCTAGTGGTTAAAAATTGTGTCACTCTCACCGTTCTTGCTACAATCAGCACTGTCTAACACACCGTGGATTACTGCAAAGAGCCATTTCGACCTTTGAAGAAGGCCATCCAGCCTAACACCGGATGGGTTATCTGAACATCCTCGTCAACATTTTGTTCATGAACCTTAATTACAATTACTTTAACGTCGTTAAATTATCACAAATAAGACATCCTACATCTACCTTCGCTTCAACGTTTTATATGCTAGCGCTGAACAAGCAATATGCTTCAGTTTATCTATATCTATTTATTCGTGAATTTTTTCAAGGACAACATTGGGAAATGTTAATAATTTCTCGCACCATGACGCCAGTCAACCACCGTATCTCAGGTTCAGTTTCCTTAACTCCCAGCTACAATGAGCCCTCCATAGGCGCGATGGCAGGCAATCTATCAAGTGAGCCACATGAACTCACTTTTCTCGTGAGAGCTGAGCTCAACTACACTTACACTTTCTAAAATTCGAATTTAACCACTTACATCCGAACATCCATATATGAGGACAAAAAATATAAGTAAAATGCGATCAGGCTGGCCAGCGCATTCCAAAACTATCACCACCTTATCCACAAAGTGAACAATCTTAGAGAAGCCTGCTAGGAGGTGCACGGGGCATTTCTTGGCGAAACCTTTTTTTATAGAAAGGCTTAATTGCTAACGAGCCGGCGCATAGTGTTTACATCGAAGGCAGCGTTGCCAGCCACTTCCACGGCCGGCATTGCACTGTGTCGGTTACGTTAATCGGCACGTCAACCCCCTGCCCCTTTAAGCCACACTGACTGTTGCCGTGAGTAGAATGTTTAATGATCATAAATGGAAGACGTGGAGCTATCAGGCGTTCTTCAAGGGGGTTGAATGCAAGAAGGTGAGGGGGCTTGAGAGGATACCGGTACCCCCGAGTAACACTCATCATCGGAACTTGTCACGTGCTGTTATGTCTACGAAGAACGAGAACTAAGTGAAGATAGTCGTGAGCAGGCAAGCGCGCAGCCTTTCAAAAACCAATCGATGGATGAATGGACGTATCCGGCTGTGCCTTTTAGATCGGTTGGTGACTTACACCACCTAGCCATGAAGTTAAGGAGAATCACTATGTGTTCAAGCATTGTATTTCACTCGCGCCTTGATTGTAGCCAGCAATCAGTTAGCCTCCTCGTGGTTATTTCTACCCGTGTAAAGTCTATTTTGCTTTCGCGGTCCCAAAACCCCAATACTTTGAAAATTTCTGCGCCATTATTTTTATCTATAAGGTGGAGCCCTTTACAGAACATCATGAAATGTTAAGCCGTTTCCTTCTCATCTCTACACGCACTAGGCACCGTGTCTGTGCCTTCGTATTTGGCTCGGTACGTCTTGGTCCGCAATACTTCCGTTTTGACCTCTAACTGCAGGGAACTACCCCGAGAATTATCGTAGATATTTTCTTTGGCGACTTGCAGCTTCAAATTTTGGTAGGCCTCTAGTGACGATTGCGTAAGCATTCCAATCTTCCACATGTTATTCTGTGTTTACTTCACCTTCTTCTTAACTGATGCTTTCTTTTGGCTTAGTATTCCGCTGTTGTCAAAATACTTGCTTGGTAATTTTCGAGTTTGCTTCCTCAATTAGGTATCAACAATTTTTATGCACCAGTAGCAAAAAACTTTGATAGCCCAACGCTCCTCTCGCATTTTTCTAAAATACCTTAGGTGACGGTGCACCATCTAGTGAGCATTGTTGTAATCACCATCAGAGGCAAGCGGAGTGTTATATGAGCGGCGACCGGAGAAGTGTACAAAGGCAACACTGGTGTACACGCCGGCAGCCGCCGGACAAGGCGCAAGCATCACCAGCTTGCTGAGCAAGTTATCGAAAAACATTTTATTGAACTGTTCGTATTGTCTCACGTTGTACTAAAAAGATATATGCATGTCCACACCTGGGAACAAACAGCTCATGCACACAGAAAAATGGCGTTCTTTTTGATGTGCCTGGAAAGGTCTATGCTTGCATTTTTCGTCATGTTCACTGTATATTCCGAAGACTTTTGGAATCGTCCAGCTTTATTCAAGAGCACGACGAATTTCTATTTTTTCTCGCGTGAATTGTACGGCACTGCGAACCGCTTAAGGTGAGCTGACAATGCGGCGTGCGCGTTTGTGGACGCGGCATTGTTCGCGTAAGATACTGGTAGAACGCCCGATGTTACCAGGATCCGCTTCGTAGCTGAGCGGATGTGCACAAACACCATCTGTGTTGTATATATTCATAAATATGAGTTATAGAAGTCATGTTTACAATTCTTCGGATGTTTACTCGAGATGAAGGTTAACGTAATAGAGATATATATTCCAAAGTATTTTGCGTTGGCAAGGAATTGTTCTAAGTTTAAAAGCCGCAATAGCACGTTCAGGTAGAAAGATTAACAAGGAAAGGTCTCTTCAACACTGCTACTGCAACTGATGCAAACAATAAGCTTCAGCGTAACCACGAACGATTTGGTAATGATGCTGAATGACGACAAAGATGATCAGGGACCACGTTTAAGTTGAGCTGTATGCAAGCAAATGGGCCTCAAGTGGTTGTAATAATCTTGTTGATGAAAGCGTTGAACATGGCGCATAAGGCAATGATGGCAAGAATTAACATTGATGATGGAAACGCTACGTGCAAGCCATCAGCTAACATCTAGGTTAACGTTTACGGCTATGATGAAGTTACTGATAAGCGAGTATAACTTATGGCTTATGTAGGGATTATGTTAAGTAAGGATGATGGCAATAAATGATGTGTTCTAAACGTGTCGCCAGCTGGTGAAATTCCCATGTAGATTGAAATCGGATGACTAATCAAGCATAGCTAGTTTCCCAGCGTCCACATAAGTGGACACTAGCTTTATCCGGGAACTACACCTAATTTCCCCACGTTTTTGGTTTATTGCCGCTTTCATATGTATTGTTATTCCATGATGCAAAATTTATGTGCACTTGAGGGACTGTTAGAACTGCTTCAATTAGAGGAATTTTGGCCATAGTTTGTGTAATTAAAAGGAATGTGAAGTAAACATGTAAACATTTTATGGAGACATTCCAAAAAGAAGAGTTCCTGGTTGGCACTAGCACTTGCGCTTGTGGCGGCACATTTTATGTTATGCACAACGGAATAGAAACTAGTTGGACTAGTTCTGTGTAATTCTAACATTTCACCAGCTGCATTTACACAAGTTCATCAATTATATTATACCACGTGCACTGACCATACAAGTGGTCGATTGTTTCCCCCAAAAATAAGCAATATGCCTGATTAGTAAATCTTGGTGGTAAGACACGACTGCCTATAACTCCTAAGGTAATACAATTTGGTTTAGGAGCTACTTTAAAAAACTTCCGACGTCAAAGTTTGACTCATTATTTGGGAGCTAGAAGCTGTGGGGTTCCCCATGACCAAATATTAAGAAATATGCAAATAAAACTACTATGAAGTCTTGGTAGTATTGGCTGCGTCAGCGTTTATTTGAGGAAAGACCTCGCAAAACGAACGGGCAGAGCGAGTACACAGACGATGACGATGATGATGACCCAGAGTGGCAATGAGGACAAAGAGACAAGCTGATAATGGTGATTGTGATCATGCAGGGATGATGACGATGTAAGTAACAAATGCCCACACTAATTCCCCCACTTGAAAGCGGACACCCTGGCCGCCGTAAGTCAAAGTGACGCGGATCGTCGCGTGAAATGTTTCATGCGACAAATGTGGACAATCTCTGTGCTGCGGTAGCGGCAGTCTTTTGGGGCGACGAGTGGTGTGACACAATTATTAACTGGCGAAGTCTGTTCTAAAACAATGTATGGCCCGATGAAGCGTGGTTGGAATTTGTCACAAAGACCAGGAGTGCGAATACGTGTCAAAAGCAGTACCTCGTCACCAGGTTGGAAAGACACAACGCGGTGGAATTATCATAGATGATCTTCCGCTCGTGCTGTCTCCCTTCTGTATTGATGCTAGCCTGATGGCGAAACTGGACCAAGCGAGAAATGTATTCTTCGCTAGAAGACTGACATGAATTCCCATGGCTGTTAAAGAAGGAGACGTCGCGAAAGGTAGTCGGGTTGCGTTCGTACACGAGGTAAAACGGTGAGTAGGAAGTTGTTCGCTGAACGGCGGTGTTGTAAGCGAATGTCAGGAATGGTAAAAGAGTATCCCAGTTTTTGTGGTCGGGTTAGACGTAAACGGCTATCATGTCAGCAAGGGTTTGGTGAATCTTTCTGTAAGACCATTTGTCTCAAGGGTGGTAGCTTGAAGCTGTCTTGTGAATAGTTCCAGAAGCGCGCAGTACTTCACTTACCATTTGTGACAGTAACACTTTGCCACGGTCACTAAGCAGTATACGAGGAGCCCAATGACGCAGTATTATTGCGTGAAGAATAAAGTCTGCAACTTCTACAGCTGAGCCTGTAATAACAGAGGAAGTCTCAACGTAGCGTGTCAGGTGATCCACGGCGGTCACTATCCATCGTTTGCCAGCAGATGTGACAGGGAGAGGTCCGTAAAGGTCAACACCTGCAACCTCAAATGGCATTGAAGGGCACGGAAGTGGCTGTAGAGGTCCAGCAGGTGCAGACGTGAGGAGTTTACGACGCTGGCATAGGTAGCAGGAGCCGACGTACCGCGCTACACTAGAAGAAAGGCCAGGCTAGTAATAACGACATCGAATGCGGTCAAGAGTTTTTTTTAAACCAAGATGACCAGCAGTCAAGTCGTCGTGGAAGGCTTCGAGCACCTCAAGTCGAAGAGATCGTGGCAGTACAGGAACCCAGCGCTGACAGTCCGGGTGATAGACTTGGCGGTAGAGAACCCCCTTGTCCAGCTTAAAGTGCAGGAGTTGACGACAGAGTCGCGCGTTGGGTGGATGAGAAACTCCCGAAAGGTGGTCCATCATGCGTCTGCAGTTTGAATCGCACCACTGATGGGAGATAAATGTTGGCTCGTCGTCCGGAGAGAGTTGCCTTATTGATGCGAGCGTATGAACTTTAGAAGATGTGGCGGTTGAGATCTCACCAACGCTGATATGGGTAGTTGGAAGCGGGCAACGAGATACAGCGTCGGCGTCTTGATGTTTTCTGCTGACTTGTAAGTTATGTCAAAGTCGTACTTTTGCAAGCGTAGCATCCACCGACCCAAGCGTCCGGACAAGTTCTTCAGTGTAGAGTGCCAGCATAAGGCATGGTGTTTCGTAACGATTGTGAAGTGACGGCCGTGAAGATAGGGACGGAACTTCTGGACCGACCAAACCACAGTCAAACACTCTTGCTCAGTTATAGTGTATTTCTTTTCGGCAGGGGTGAGTACGCGACTGGTATATGCAACAACTTTCACTAGGGAAGACTTCTCGTGTTGTAGAAGAACGGCTCCTATACCAAGACCGCTAGCGTCGGTATGGGGCATAGTCGGTGCGGCTTCGTCAAAGTGGCAGAGCAGAGGTTCAGACGTAAGTGCCCGCTTCAACAGGTCGAATGCCGTTTGACATTCTTGAGACCACAGAAAGCGGACGTTGGAAGCAAGTAGTTGGTGTAATGGAGCAGCAATAGAAGCGAAGTTCTGGATAAATCGGCGAAAATAGGAGGCAAGGCCAAGGAAACTGCGAAGCTCCTTTGGTTTTTCGGGACGCGGAAAGTGAAGGACTGCAGAAATCTTGTCAGGGTCGGGCCGGATGCCATCTTTGCTAACGACGTGTCCTAAGACCTTGATAAATTTGCTAGCGAAAGAGCATTTCGTAGTGTTTAATTGAAGCCCGGCGCCGGCAAGGCACGTCAAAACTTGATCCAATCGTTCTAGGTGCTCCGGAAACGTTGATGAAAAGATAATCATGTCGTCCAGGTAGCAAAGGCAAATTTTCCATTTCAGGCCGCGCAGCACGGTATCTATCATGCGCTCAAAAGTCGCGGGTGCGTTGCAGAGCTCGAAAGGCATCACATTGAATTCATATAGCCCGTAGGGGGTTGCGAATGCCGTTTTCTCCTTATCATCTTCATGCATGGGGAACTGCCAGTATCCAGAACGCAAGTCGATGCTTGAAAAGAATTCCGCGCCTTGTAGGGAATCAAGGGCGTCGTCAATGCGTGGCATAGGGTACACGTCCTTGCGTGTGATCTTATTGAGCGCCCGGTAGTCCACGCAAAACCGCACAGAGCCATGCTTTTTATGGACTAAAACAATAGGAGACGACCAAGGGCTAGATGAGGGACGAATAACTTCCCGTTTAAGCATGTCCGCAACATTTTCTTCTATAATTTTTCTTCCAGTTAGAGACACGCGGTAGGGTCAGCGGTGTACGATAGATGTCCCAAAAGTTTGAATTCGATGTGCTGAAGTATTAGTGCGGCCCAGCTCAGACGAGCAAATATCGAAAGAATTTGCATGTATCTGTAGCAATGCGAGCAACTGCTGCCTCTGTGAATATGTCAATTCGCTGCTGATAGCGGTGGTGAAGGCGGAGGAAGAAACATGCTCACCGAGGCTAGGTTCTTTGGATGCGATGGCCTGAAGTGGCGTGACAAATACTGGCTCGAAGTCAGCAACACGGGCCACAGTAGTGCCCTGTGGCAGTAAGATCTTCTCCGGTGTAGAGTTGACAGCGGTGACAAGTTCGGAGCCATTGCAAAAACAAACGGTACCGGACGAAAGAACTGTACCTTTGCGAACGCAAAGTGGTGACGGTGAGACCAATACATCCCCGTGATAGATGTCGTTGGACGTAATGCTGACAATTGGCTCTTGTAGTGGCGGCAGTTCGATGTCTTTCGCAGCGACCAGACCAAGTAGCTTCTGATTGTCGTCGTCAAGCATGTAGTCGGTGTCAGCGAGGTGAACGACGCGTTCTCCACAACAAATCGCCGCGGAAGCAGATGATAGAAAATCCCACCCTAAAATTAGTTGGTGAGAGCAGCGGGACAGGACAGCTAACTGGACATGATGGCGGATGCCGTCGATGAAAACACGCACAGTACAAAACGCGGAAGGGCGAATGACGTTCCCCTGAGCATAACTAACGTGGGGCCACCGTAAGGCGTCATTACTTTTCTTAAATGTTCACACAAATCAGCACGTAGCACAGACAATGTCTCACCTGTGTCCACCAAAGCATCGACTCGCACTCCTTCCACTCTCACAGAAACCATGTTACATGGGCCTGATGGAGGAAATTCAGTTCTTATTCCGAATGCAGTTTTTCCTCCACAAACTGCATCACTTAGTTTTCCGAATAAATATCAGAGGTGAATGAGGCGGGCCGAAGTGGAGAAGTGGAACGGCGGAAGGGCGAAAAACGAGCCGCGTCTCGTGTTTCGGCTGTTACGTGGTGCAGTCGATGCAGGAGGAGATGAAGACCGGTGCGAGGGAGACGAATAATGCCGACCTTGATAAGACGCCCCGGTGTACAAATCCCGTTTACGCACGTCGTTCCGACGCTCATCTTGCTGGCGCTTTCGGCAGAAACGAGATATGTGGCCGCGATAGCCAAAGTAGTAGCATACAGGGCGAGACGAGCGCCACGGTGGGAAATAGAAGGCATTCGGAGCACCGGGAGATAGCGCGGTCAGGTGGGCCGAAGGCTCAGTGGGCACGGAATGGTAGTTCACCGGGAAAGCGGCAGCAACTGACGCGTAGGATGGACGCGGCAATGTCGCGTGGGCGTCGCTGGGAGGCACGGCAGCAACTTCAGGGTACGTGGATATAGGGTGAGAAGCAGGTGGCTGTACGGGCGCAGAGCCAGTCAGTGATGTACGTTTGTCCCTGATGATGTCACGAAAACGCATTCCTGAAGGCTGTGTAGGTCGCGGTGTAGGAGGTGTGAAGCCCATGGACCACAATTCGCGTATAATGTCCCGGATGAGGTCACGCAGATGGCCATCTGACGTGGAGTGGTGGTCGTCAATGTCCGGTTGAAGGCGAACGGAGTCCAGCGCATCAAGGCGCTGGCATGTCGTAACGATATCAGCGATGGTAGCGGGGTTTTGTACAGCGAGGGCATTAAAGGCAACAGGCCCAATGCTTTTCAACATATGGCGCACTTTGTCCGATTCCGGCATGGATTGATTGACACGCCGGCTGAGTGCGAGGACATCCTCGATGTATGAAGTTGTGGTGCCATTATCACAATCCTCATTTCTTGATCACCGCGCCGCGCCTCGCGTGCAGCTGATGCTAGCTCGAGCGGCGCGAGGATTAGAACAAGCTAGCGCACTTGGTTCGTCGGACGTGGAAAGCCACGCGGCTCCGCTTCAGGCGTGGAATAAAGTGGCGAGAGAACGACACGACCACGTTGGCCGCCGTCCCGTCTTCCTCTCCTGCGACATTGGTGACCACGGACACACGAACAAGCGACCAGCGCTGCACTACTGCCACCGAGCTACGCGGCCATGCTCCAGTCAGCACAAACCTGGCAGCCTCGATTCGACCGCCACTGCCCCCGTTCCGGACCTCTCGCCTAGAGTCGTCGTTCGAGGAGTTTGCGGCGGCCTTGTATCACAACGGCATCTGGATCCAAGAGCTCATGTACGAGGTATTGGAATACCATCTTCCACATGACCTCAAACACCACCTCACATACTTCTCCTGGAGCCCTCGCCCGTACGATCACTTGCGAGATGCCGTGCTCAAGTTTTACGGCCTCAAACATGCTCCTCCTCCCAAAAATGACACAACTGCACCTGGCTCATCACCTTCCAGGACGCCTCTCACCCCACAGTCAGTCCAGATCATTCCCCTGCCGGCAACTGGCCACATAGATTCGACACCGGCCGCTGCCCCGTGCACCATCGCATTCGCTGCAGAGACTTGGTCGGCTGAACTGTCTGTCCCGGGCGATTCAACGACCTCAGCTGGGCCAGCTGACCTCCCTGGAGACTCCCCGCCTGTGCCCGCACCTATGGAGGCCCGCGACACCACTCACACTATGGACCCAGAGCCCGCTGTGACACTGCACGCCATCAGTTTCACCTGCACACCAGTGCCTGCTGCTCAATACTTCGTGGACTGCCAGCACCTACTAACATCATCCTCGATATGTCCTACAGAAGTTCAAGCCCCTGAGCATGCACGGCTGAACGTGCATGATGCTGTGACCATGTCAGAAAATCCCGAGGGCCGCACGCCTGGCTCACCACAGGTGGAGCACACCGTGCATGCCCCAACAGATGCGCAGTTAAACCATCCGCCTACCACTACGTACGCGTGCTTGAGCATTTCAACGCCATCGACGGCCCATGACAACTGTGACGCCACATACCCGCCACTCGATCTCGCATCACCAAACGTCGGTTCTAGCTCGAACAACGCGACGACTCATCGGCGTACGCCTACGCGTTACACGTCGTCAAAGGTCGAAAAAAGCAATCTATTAGTGCCCTCTGAGCCGGCTGGTTATCACTGTAAACCATGTCGCACTTCATCGGTCCAAAGCGCACCGTTTCCAACTTATCTGCACCCTACTCGGCCGACCAGGCGGCCGCCGCAGCCGGTAATGTGCCACCGGAAGCGACGGTACCAGCACGGTAAACACACTACCAGGGTTGACCGCACTCCACGTCGACGTTCCCACCAGCTACAACAAGGAAGTAACACTAGACCCTCTGGACTGGCCGTACTACGCTCATGCTACAGTCCATCTTTTAAGCATCAGTGTCCGAGTGCGCGCGACAATCGACCGCACCGAAACGGCCCGTGTGTGCTCTCGGCCCTTGACCATTTTTCGCATTGTCGTTGGTACTCGCTATCGACAAAAGTGTCCCTTCATCACGACCCTCGCCCGCTCCTTCCAACAGCGTGCCTGCGTAGCCACCCTCATCCGCTGCGCCATTCCCAGTGTCGCCCGCCACAGACCCGCTGCTTACCGATGGCCCATCAACGTTGACAAGCTGGACTTTCCAAATGAACACTTTATGGATTGTCGTTCATGTATATAGCTTTTGTCACTATCTTTCTTTTTTTTCATATGCCTTCAAATCGCGCAAAGTGCTAGGGGGGGGGAGCCCTGTGGTGCCATCATCACCATCATCATTTCTTGATCACCGCGCCGCGCCTCTCGTGCAGCTGATGCTAGCTCGAGCGGCGCGAGGATTAGAACAAGCTAGCGCACTTGATTCGTCGGACGTGGAAAGCCACGCGGCTCCGCTTCAGGCGTGGAATAAAGTGGCGAGAGAACGACACGACCACGTTGGCCGCCGTCCCGTCTTCCTCTCTCGCGACAAAGTGTACGATTCACCAAGATGTTGTCGGCGAGTATCGAGTGTCCTCTTCGCGACGGCGGATCGAACGTCTGGTGTCCCAAAGACGTGTCGCAGCTGCTGCTTAAAGGTAGCCCAGTCAGGTAAGTCAACGACGTGGTTAAAATACCATGTCGTCGTGACTCCGATCAGATAAAAAGGCACGTAACGCAGTTTGGCGGCCTCGTCCCACCTATTAGTGGCACTTACGCGGTCGTAGTCATCAAGCCAGTCTTCTACGTCTTCTCCCCGAAGACCAGCGAAAAGCGGGGGTTCCCGCTGATGTCCGTGTATGTAAGTAGTAGGGGCGGCTTACGGCGGCGCGTGTTTGATGACATCAGTGCCGTCAGGCTGGGTCTGGGACATGCTGCCTGACTGTGGACGCAAGCGGCGGCCTGAACGAAGCTCCAGGGGGTATAGCGGGCTGAGGGAGGTCAGAGGACCGAAAATCCAACTCCACCTCGTATGAAGTCTTGGTAGTCTAGGCTACGTCAGCGTTTCTTTGAGGAAAGACCTCGCCAAACGAACTGGCAGAGCCAGTACACAGACGATGACGATGATGGTGACCCAGAGTGGCAATGAGTACAAAGAGACAAGCTGACGATGGTGATTGTGATCATGCAAGAATGATGACGATGTAAGTAACAAATGCCCACACTACTAATGAAACTATTCTGGCCCAGGGACTGAGCAAACCGGTGCCGTCAACGTCGCAAGCGAGTATTCCTCAACTGAGCCACTATAGGTGATAAAACTGCTTCGAAAAAAACATATATTAGTGATATTGTTAAAGGAGTCACAACGGGTCATATACTGCGTAGCAGAAGTGTATGGTGGCACCATGCGTCAAAACATGTAAATCGAGCAAATAGTATGTGATATAACGCGCCACCAATAAAAAGCCCTCGAACATGTTTCATCACCAGCAGCAGCACAACCATAAACAAACAATATTTTTTTTCTTTATTGCCTTCTTGACTACAGGTCAAGCTAGTATGACAATCACTATCACACGTGTTTCATGCATGATAACGCGTCAAACAAAGATATTACATCTTCAACACAGTCGGTAGTCTTATACACATCTCGCACTTTTATAACAGCTTCCACGAAACACTCATTAACGGATAGAACTCTCACATCACAGTGTCTGTACAATAGCATACTACGCCAAACCGAATGAAGACCAAGTAAAAATATAACATCCGAATTTCGCACAAAACTATCACAAGGCAAAAAACGAATTCCATATGAAGTAAGAGGTAAATCTTTTTTTAAAGTCCTCTGTAAAATGTCCCAAAAGAAAATAGCGTTCTTACAATCAATAAACACATGTTCAATGGTCTCAGGTTTGTTACACAGGAGACAGCTGCTTCCCCATGGTACATACATCCCTCTCTCTTCAAGCCACGTTTTTACTGGCAAGGTTAACGTATGAAGTTTAAAAAAGAATGTTTTCACATTGGGTGGTATACACATGTTTTTCACTCGCTTTAGTACGTCATGACCATATGATTTTTCATACCTTGAACGGTACAGGGGCACAGGAAAAACATTCTGTATTAGGTCTTTCATAAGGCGCTTTCTTTTCACATTAGTTAGGTAATCTATCGAAAACCTCGCCCTTAAGAAACGATATGAGAGCACAACTTCGCGCATAAACGGTGACAAGGTGTGTCGTTCTCGCCTGTCTGAAGATACAAAAAAGTCAGGCATGAGGTGTAACAGCGTTTTTGAAATAAAGAACGTAAAAAAGAGTCTCTCTGGACTCTAATGAGCAGGAAACGTGATATTACTTGGTTAAGAAACAGATGGCACAGAGACAGCTCTCCTTGCTTAACTCGCCGAAAAAAGTTCGTTCTAGATGTTCTCTCCCACGTAGAGCTCCAGATGAACGTGGCAAATATCCTGTGGACTTTGTGAATGCTTTTACGCTTACAACTAAGTGCTTGCAAAAGGTACATAATTTTAGCAGCCATAAACACGTTGCATACCGCTGACAGAGTGAAAATTGATAAGCCACGACTGCCCCATCCTTCGGCGGTCGCACGCAGTTCTTCAGCCTTTTCAAGCCAAAATGCTTCACTGTCTTGATACCTGTCCAATGGTACCCCTAGGTAACGACTAGGCGTCGTGAGCCACTGAATATTTCCAAAGGAACTGGGCGTAAGGTCCATGCCATAAACCAATACTTTTTTCTTTGTTCATTAAACTTCCACTCGTGTCACAAAACCTTTGAGTGATTTTTAATAACGAAGTGACACACTCTCTATCAACTGCAAAAAAAAGGCAATAATCATCGGCGTATGCCAAAACACGCACTTCACATGACTGCAACCTGAAACCATTAATCCCTGCATGGTGAATCACTTTCTGACACAATGGTTCCAAAAATAGAGCGAAGAGCAAAGGACTGAAAGGACGCCCCTGGCGCACGGAGGAAAGTACTTGTCTGCGCTATGAGAGTTCTCTATTTACAATTAAATTTGTGGTTGAACTTTTGTATGCCAATTTAATACCTCTACATATGATCGCACCAAGACCAACGTACTCAGCTAGCATGAAGAGTGTATTGTGTGGAACCATGTCGAAAGCCTTGGCTAGATCAATTTGCAACATAGCTACTTTTAGAAGCGCAGCGTCACAATACTCCAAAATGCTCCTGGCAACATGAATATTCCTGAATATGCTCCTACGCTTGATGCCGCAAGTCTGATGTGACCCGACCAACTTGTATATAACTCCGTGCAACCTCCTAGCCAGAAATTTCATAAACACCTTATAATCTACGTTTGTTAGTGTGATTGGCCTGTATCCTGTCACTTTGCGTAAAACATGTTGCTCTTTCCCTTTAGGAATCAGCACGGTGTGTGCTCGATTCAACGATGGAGGCAGAGTTCCGCAATCTAAAGACTCTGAAAAAACCTAATGCAGTGTGGCAGCCATATCCTCCTTGAACTCCTTGTAAAAGGCGGCATTAATGCCATCTAGACCAGGTGATTTGCCCATGCCGAGATCATCGATAGCCTTCTCAATTTCCCCTATACTAATAGACAATTCCAATAAATTTGTGTCCTCAGCATTAAGTGTCGGCATTTCTATCAAGAACTCATCTACAAAACCCGGCTCCTTTGGTTCGCCATAAGCAAACAAGTCCTGATAATAGTTTTCAAAAGCTTTCATAATATCTTTATGTTCTTTCAATATTTTACCAGTCCATTCTATCTCTAATATGCCGTGAGCTCGCGCATATGCCTTTTCATCTGACAAGGCTCGCTTTGTCGGGGCTTCACCCACGAGGTATCTTTCAGCTCTTGCTCGTGTAATTGCGCCTTTATATTTATCTTCTTCAAGACATTCAATTTTGTTTTTGACAACCTGCAGTTGATGTGTGAATAAGCTCGGGTTTTCTGCTTCAATAGTCACCAAACATTTAGCTCTCCCCGTAGCTCACATTTCGGTTTTCGAGCTTGATACTGCATGTAGCAACGACACTCCATTGCGTTCATTTTTATCTTTTGCTTAAATAATTCCCATCTTTCCGTGGCACTCCTTTCCGCGTTTTTGATAACATTCTCGATTTCCTTCTTTGTCTTATCTACAAACCCTTCGTACGTAATTATCTTAGTATTCAGTTTCCATGTTTCCCATACAACCTTCTTTTTGCACTTTCTACCTAACTCAAACAAAACTAAGCAATGATCACTGAAGGAAACAGCATAAACGTCATAGTTTGACATAAAAGTACTATCTCAGAACAAACATATGCTTGATCTAGTCGTGCGTGACTCGAACCTTGAAAATGTGTGAAGTGTTGGCGACTGCCACCCATCGCAAACAGAGCTACGTCATGTAAAAAGTACTTAATAAGGCTGTCTCTAAGCAAACCAACGCTTTCATCACCTAATTTAGCAGTATAAGTGCAATCATCTTGTGTCAAAACACAATTGAAGTCACCCAACAGAATCACCGATTTCTGACATTCAAAGTACGCTTGCATTTCCCGAAAAAACAAACATCTGTCTCTCAAATTTGTAGGTGCGTATACACAGATAACTCTAAATTTAGTGTTCGCGTAACAAAAGTCACACAAAACAAAACGCCCATGTAGGCAACTTTTGACCTCTTCCACTACAATACCAAGAGAGTTCTTGACAAAAATAATACATCCGGCTGATGCTCCCACTGCATAGCTCACACACGCATTGTACCGCAATGAAAATTCTGCTACCAAGCTATCAGTCGCGTCCTCAGTACTAACTTTAGTGTCCTGGACCGCGAGCAAGTCAAGGTCTTTTTCTTGCATCAAGCGTTTCAACTGGTACTGTTTGCGACGCGTTCCTAGACCACGTACATTCAGCGCACCAATGCGTAAAGGCGCAGTCATGCTAGCCATGTTGATGACAAAGATGAAAACTACAATGCTGCGCTTACCGTGTCTCGCATACCGTGCAGTGGGAAAACCGGAGTTGTACGCGTCTAGATCCTGTCCGCAAACCGGCGACGATGACGCCGACCGTGTTTCGAGGGCATATTTTTTACTCTTAGCGCCCGTGACGCGATGCCACAGACGCTCCGGGCGTTTCAGGTTGCGTTCCGTGCTCTCCACTCGGTAACGCTTGCCGCGTCCCGTAGTCGCATCTGGAGCCTTTGTGCTGGCTTCTGGCGTAGCGATCTCGCCACTGGTACCCATGTCTTCCTCCATCGATTCTTGAATGTCCTGCTGGCCGCCTGTTGCGGCCAACTCCTTGGATTCTTTCGTTGAGTCTTTGCCATCTTGCGTTGTCGCGTCGGCTGTCTCTTTTCCAGTTGCCTGAACCGTGGCGTCGGGTCCCACGGCGTTGCTGCCAGGGGCCAACTTCTCAGCCTCTTCGGCGTCCATTAGAGGGCGTCGTCTGTTGGCAGCACGGTCTTCGTAACTCTGGCATAACTCCTGACGCAATCTTGACTTTCATGTCCAAACGCTCGGCATACACCACAACGGGGAGTCTGGCAGTCTCGTCGTATATGACCTTGCATGTGACACCTTAGGCAAAGCGGTGCCCGACCCGGGGCCATAAGAAGGACGGTGCCCCCTCCAATCTTAAACAGGAGCGGCAAGTCTTCTAGCACCACGCCTTCCTTCAGTTTCAGTCGCACCACCCTCGTCGTCGATATCGCGTGTTCAAAGCCCACGACGGTCCAGTTGTCGTTGGAAACCTCTAGAACTTCACCAAACTCACCTAACGCTTGTCGAATGCTCTCATTCGAGACCGCAAAGTCAACCCAGTGGATTTTCACGGTTACATCATGTTGGATAGGGTCGATGATAGCACAAAGTCACCCTTGACTCGGAGTCCACCTGTTTTGAGTAATGCATCTTTGTCATCCTTGCTTTGCATCTTCACCAGCCAGATGTGATTCATCTGGAAGGCTCCAATGCCAGTGATCGCCTTGATGAGTCCCACTTCTTACCAACGGGGCCCGAAAGTCTTCCAACCGGTATGGTCTTTTTTCCAAATCCCCGTGCCGAAACACACACCCTTCCATACTGTCACCCGACGGCAATGTAGGCAACAAAAACCGGTAATCCGATGGTGCAGAAGGGAACCTAAGACCGCTGCCAGCAGCGGCCGCCCAAGCACCTCGCACGGAGCGAGCCATCACACGTCCGTCTCCCACCGAAGCCGAAAGTGGAGTGATAAACAAACAATATTAAGAGCTCCGTAGGATTACACGCTGTTCTAAGGACGCGTAGTGAGTATTTTGCTGATTCGCATTAAAAAAGGTATGGGGAAGTGCGTACATAACAATTGCTCATGCAGTAGACAATCAATCACGTTTTCAAACAGTCAATGTTACACACACAGCCATTTGTTTCCATGTGGTACGATGAGGCAGAGAGCGAGAACCGCTTCACGCCAGCAGTTTATGAGGCAAAGCATGAGGCCTGATACGCTATCACAATTTGCTCTTGAAGGGTAAGCTGAAGCGTCCTCTGTTTTTGCATTTATTATTCGAGCTATGTCAGGCATCGGGCGTTGTCCGTGGTGATGTCCACGCGTGGGCAGTTGATATGTTTCCACTCTCACTCCCTCTCCCATAGCAGCAGCTGCGAACGCGCGCGCTTGTCCTCGCCCTTAGAAACCGGAGCATGTGGTGCAAGAGAGCGTAGGAGAGGGTAGCTGCAGTGCGTTGCCGCTCATTGTCTCACCGTTCACTCTCTCTTCTTCCTGCGCCTCACTCTCCCGTTCACTCACGTCTCACTCTCGACCGTTCGCTGGCTGGGCGCCTCTCAAGAACATCCGGAAATGTGTGCTCGAGACGCCGCTGTGAAACGCCAAGGCCAAGATGAGAATGCTTGTGCCCCAATCTCCCGTTCGCTCACTCCTCAATCTAGACCATTCGCTAGCTGGGTGCCTCTCTATGCGATAGCAGAAGTCCGTGAAGGCGAATGTCTGACGGTAACTGTACCCTTTCTCGGTGCAAGAAATGCATTACCATTTTCTTACGATTCCCTTCAGGGTGGCGGGGTCATTTGTTAATGCAGGCTAAGTGAAGTTTACTACGTTGTTTAAAGAAGTTACACATGTACATGTAAATGTTAGTGGAAAATAGAAAACTGTTATGATAATTTATGAAAAGGCTACTTCTAATTATGTATTAAAAAGTGTGAGAACTCGTTATTTTGGTTGGATAGTGAACCACACCGTTGAGAAACTCAAAAAAATTGTCGCTAGAAGCTTGCAGTCGTTGTGAACCAGATGTTTCTATTGTGACCGATATTAGAGGAAATAATAAACCTTAAGTCTGAATTTCTGTCAAGTTCACCGAATATGCTCGTCCTGCAAAATAGTCATAATGATTTTTAGCCTGCGTTTCAAACCCTTCCCACCCAGCCATTCTGAGCTTTCTTCCGGTCTTGCTTTCAAAAAAGGCCCACAATTCGCTTTTCTTATCCCGTCGGGCGCTGCTAGTAAACAGCCTAATAACGTAACATGCCTAGTGTGCAGCTGGGAGCCTCGAGCACTATTTTTCTGTAATTGTTTCTGTCACTCTGATGTTAAAATAACAGCGAAAAAGTTACGAATGAACACACGCATACAAATGAGCGCTGCCTTGTAACCAGTTTATTTACGCAGAAACACACGATTTATACCACAGATACACCGCAAGAAACAGTCAGAACATGCGCAGCATCCTGCTTTCTTAGAAAGAAGAGCTATCGAAGGAATTCTTACGCACTTATCACCAAGCTGATCAACCTACTCCGCTTCTAAAACTTGATTTGATTTGATTGATTTGTGAGGTTTAACGTCCCAAAACCACCATATGATTATGAAAGACGCCGTAGTGGAGGGCTCTGGAAATTTTGACCACCTGGGGTTTTTTAACGTGCACCCAAGCCTGAGTACACGGGCCTACAACATTTCCGCCTACATCGGGAATGCAGCCGCCACCCGCTTCTAAAACTTGAAATGTGATCTGCTCCACATTTTCAGAAAAGACACCTGACTTGACAAACAGCAGAACGTACCAGCAGCATTAACAATTTCTGGATAGGTAGAACCACCACGCTTTAGCGCCAATGTCACTGTGATGACTGACATCCTTACGAACGTATATAGGGTATGTGCATCGTAAGATAGCGTAAATCGATGCACGCACATACATAATGGGTTTAGCAACGCGTCTGTGGTGACGGCGAGTACACAGACATAACAGACGCTCGTCCGTAAAGATCAATGGCTGTTATGGCCCTTTGTGAAGCAGCTGAACTACAGAGAGCATTAATTTGGTCAAATACTCTTATACACCTAATGGTTATATTTGTGAATCAATTGATGTGTTGGCACAGCAGCAAACACAATGTCACAGCGCATAATTTGAGCTTGCGTGGCAAGTTACCAAGGTCTCATGGATACGCCCGCTAGTCGACCCTTTTTTACGTCTACCATTAGAAAGCATTAAAAGAATCACCTCCCTTCAAGACCATACCTCTGAAATAACACGTCTCTCACTCTGTCTCCATGAACATAATTAGCTGTGATCTTGGTTAGCATAAGCACGAAAGTGCATTCTAAGTGTCACGGCTGGACGTTTCGCTGCCTTTCTGCTAGCTTTCCTTGCATTAGCTATGGGTGAGTACAGACCAGTTCTATTTTACATGTCAAAGAGACCCAAGCTCACTAATAATGCACAAAGAACTTCTGGACTTTGCTGTTAGAAACACGCTTTTTACGTTTGATGCGTGCAACTAAGCTGTCAGGCGCTTCAGCTTTTGTGTGGATGATTTGCAAGCATCATTAGGTAAAAGGTGAATACCCAAGCTGCTGCTCTAACCCGGGAATGACAGACAAATTACAGAAAAATAGTTTACAAGCCTTGAAGACATAAAAGTTTCCCTGTAAAATTGTGCACACTGAAAATCTGTGCATCGTCTATGAAAACGTATTGTGAATAAGAGATAATAACAATACTAACGTCGTGGTACACAGCCTTGGCTTGAAAATAGAACTATCGGCTTTGGTCTACGCTTTCTTCAGATTTGTGATATTTTTATTTGCTGCATGCAAAATTATTAGCTAGGACGTTGAACGCAATAAGCAAGAGAGAAATATTTCGCTCAATTACAGGTGTGGCGGTTGACGTTTATGCTCCTATTTTTTTACCTACAGACTTCACGTCCAATTTCAGTTTCTTAAAGTAGCGATTCTGATAAAGCAAACTGGAAGTTGTTAGTTGTGGTGGGTGATACTGCATTACACGCCCTTTATTTTTTTAGGCATCATGGCTGTTGCTAATGCTGAAAAGACTGCAGCAAGAAAATATTCCGCACTGAGAAGTTCTGCCAATGAGGAAGCTAGAAATGATCCCGCACTACTAGGGAATTAAACTGGAGGAAGAAGGGGTAGAACGTCAAGTAACAAAGCGGGGTTAAATAAGTAAGATCAAATCCACTTTTGGTGGCGCTACGTAATCTACTTGTTGGATTGGTTTTTACACGTGTAACAGTGGGTAAAAACAGATCGATCCGCACGAGTGACGTAGCGAACCTTCATCTATTCTCTTAAGTAGTCATATAAGCAGCGTTACCACCGTGTTCATGTTTCTGAGCAAAAGTAGTTACACGCAAACTACATGTTAGACTGCAACATCCCGTCCTTGTGCAAATCTCCAAATTTAGAGAAACACCTACAAGAAGCAGTTGCATTTATGTGCTTTTTAGTCAAGTTCACAGAACGAACTTATACGTCTACGTACGTTTTTAGGCAGGCTTACCATAGCAGGACACAACATGAACTTGAATCACGTTTTGTTAAGTGAACCTAGTGCAAATTTTTCTACATGCGATTTCAGAGTGACGTGTTCTTTAGTTGCACTTGTATGTTGCGTTATTGGTGCATTTATTCATTAACTTGCGAATAGCAACTGTCGAGGCCGAATCAAACGCAAATATTTATGACGGCGGGCAGAAAACTGATGCAAATTGAAAACCATTCCAATGGTTTTTCAATACTGAGGTAAGCTTAGGCGTGATAGTTCCACAATAAACGAAGTTTTATTTGGAACTACAGTAAAAAATATTGAATAATCAACATTAGAATTCACCTGACCTAAGAACACATGATGCAGCTACGGGAATCGAGGTAAGCTCGTATAAGAAGTGACCCTCGACGAGGTGCTAAGTCACTGGGAGCTCAAATACAACGGTTACATCAGAACTGAAGGTGGCACTGTGTCAACCTTTTCCAAGCGAAATAGACGTAAAATTTCTACAACCTTGAGTAAATAGATCAGCAAAGCAGATATGGGAAACATTCGCTTTGGCGACACTATATAGTGTTGGGCGCAATATTAGCAGGGAAACAGTGCCAATCTGAGCCACTAAAGTATGTCATGGTATATTTTTCAACAGACGCACCCTGGCAAATAAATGCGAAGCATTTTATTGAATCTAACTTGTTTTCAGGGTTTACATTGGGCTACCTGTCTAGTAACTTATGTATGCATGCACTAGCAATCGCCTCCTTAGCCTGGACTAGACTGAAATTGGTATGAGAGGGCATGACCGTTTCACAAATCAAATGATTGACAACGGCACGAATAACGTGAAACTCCTTTCACGTGCTACGTCAAATCTTGTTCTCCAGACATGCTGTTACAATTGAGAAGAAAGGATGGACCAGGTAGTATTGAAAATCTATTATAAGCAGCGGTTACGGCGTCACCGGGTAAGCAGCAGCTGAGCGGAGAGAGACCTTCCTCTTTTTTGCCGGGCGCACATGGGCGTCGCCGCATAGAATGTCAATATGCATGCATGTAGGACGATCCGCGGCAGTCGAAGTGTCGCCTCGGCGCATATAAATGTCAACACCAATGGGAGAGTGGTAGGGCTTCAGGCGCGTCAGATGTACAATATCCAAAGCCTGTAGGGCATATGAAGGTGGCGGATGGTATGACGTAGAGAGCTTGTGCCTCGTTTCTAAAGATTGCAAGATATCACATATGACCTTCGATAAAATGTGCGGCCATGGTCAGTAAGCAACTACCGTGGAGCTCCGTGTTACAATATAACGTCTCTTAAGAGGAAATCGGCGACATCTGTGGCGCAGCTTGTTGGAATAACTCGCGTGCTGGCGTAACACATGTCGTATTCGGTGGCCACGGCACTGCTCTCACTGATGCGCTGCTCGCCGATGCGCTGCTCGCCGATGCGCTGCTCTCATCTCGGCGCTGCTCGTCACCGATGCGTGTCATTTGCGAAAGAGAAAAGACGCAACTTTTGGTGTTCGTGTCAGGTATAGTGCTCAACTCAGTGACCACGTAGTGGGACCGGCAGTCTGCATCTTGATGTAGGCGTGGGGACTTGTACGTCACCGTGTAGGCATAATCTTGCAGTTGCAGAGTCAAGTGCTCGAGCCGGCCAGTAATGCTTCAGCAATGTAAGCATAGCACATGATGGTCAGCTAGTACATAGGTATTTGTGCCATATTAATATGAACGGAACTTTGAGACATCGCAACAAAGAGCAAGATATTCACGCTCTGTAATGAAATACTTGTGCTCCGAAGCTGTGAGGAGGCGGCTAGCGTAGGCGATAACTCAATCGTGTCCCTGTTGGAGTTGGACTGGGATGGCTTCAATCTCGTGACCGCTATTGTCTGTTCGGACTTCTGTCGGAGTGGTTAGGTCACAGTGAGCCAATATAGGTAGAGTCGTCAGTAGCGCGATTAGGTGAGAAAACGTGGCAGCTTAGGTGTTCCCACGTAAGTGTGACGTCTTTCTTCAGATTTTCAGTGAGGGGTCGAGCTGTGTTTGTGAAATATTTCACGAACAATCTAAAATTGAAGCAAATTCCTACGAAACTTGACGACTTTGACTAAGGTACAGGAAGACAGGGGACTGCACAAATTTTGTCCGGGTCCGGCTGCACACCTGATGCGTCGACAAAGTAGCCCAACACTCTAACTTGCCGGCGTCCGAAGTGACACTTTGACGAGTTTATTCGAAGGCCTCCAGTGCGGAAGATACCGAGAATAGCTGAGAAACGCTGACGTTGTGTCCCAAATGTTGGGGAATATGCAAGGAGACCATCGAGGTACCAAAGACACGTTTACCAATTGAACCCTTTAGGCAGACATTCCATCATGCACTAGAATGTGGCTGGGGCGTTGCATATCCCAAATGACACAACCTTGAACTGGTATAAGCCGCCTGGAGTTCCAAACGCAGTCTTCTATTGGTATTTTTTTGTGGACGGCAATCTTCAGATAGTCACAACGTAGGTCTATTGAAGAAACATATCGGGAGCTGTGGAAACCTATTGAGGGCGTCATCAATGCGGACCAAAAAGTAAAAGTCCTTTTTCGTGATCCTATTCAGAAGGCGCAAATCACCACAGAAGTGCCACTTATCATCTGTATTTTAAAGAGAATATAGAAAGATGGCCAAGGGCTCGAAGAGGGTTCAATAATCTTTTTGGCTAACATCTTGGTGACTGCTTGCTGAACTACCTAACGCTCGGTGGCCGATCCCCGGTGCAGTCAATGATGAATGGGAAGAGCATCACCAGTGTTAATGCGGTAATCTACGAGGGATGTCTGGCCGAACGAACGGCTGTCGATTTCAAATATATCGCGCTATGAAGCTAGAAGGCGGCATAGTGCAGCTGACTGCTAAGGTTTAAGGTCCGGGGCAATGATAGAGCGGAAGGTCTCTTCGAGGCACGTGGCTTCGTGTAGGCGGCAAGGGTGATCGGGACATACATATACCGCGAAATTAGTGTAGTGGTCGTCGAATAAGGGCCCTGGCGTGGATACCAAGATTCCATGAGGTAACAGTTGCTTTGTGAAACCGAAATCGATAACAGGTAAACATGCTCGGTTGAGATCATGGTTATGACGGAGTGTGGAACAGTGATGTCCCGTGCCAGGAGAACATTAGGAATCATCGTCACGACATAATCACCGTCGAGCACGGGAGAGGGTGTCAACGATTCAACAAATGAGAGAGCTCTAGGTGGTGTCCGGAAGAAGTCGGCTGTTCGGCAGTTCAGGGTTATGATCCGGCAGAAAAGGAAGTTCTAGGCAAAGAGTACGAGTGGTAAAAAGATTCAGGGCAGAATGCGTTGATAGGAAGTTCATAGCGAAGATTAGGTCGGAGTGCAAGTTTCGAGCACCTTGAATATAAAGGTAACATGGCGGCCCGCAATGTCAAGATGAGCGGTACACATTCCAGGGGTGACCACGGCTCTACCATCAGCGGCATGGAGGGCTTTAGTAGCAGCAGGCGTGAGGACATTTTTGAGTAGGCGACACATATGGACACTCATTATGTACTTTGAGATCCAGTATCGACTAACGCCGTCAAAGAAAGACCGTCTACATACGCTTCAATCAAGTTCGTATAAGTGGGGAGCTTTAAGGGAGAATTGTGATCATTTGATATTGATGCAGCACTACCTTCCGGAGATGCATGATCTAGTTTTCCGTCTGAGAGGATCCATAGCTGGCTGGCGATGGATAGCGGCATTGCTGGGGCGGTGGAGAACGACGGCGTTGAGTTGACCGTGATTGAGCGGTGGAGCAGCTGTTAGGGGCGTGAGAAAAAAGATACACACGACTGGACGAACGCCGACGGGAGTTCTTGTATGGGCGAGAAAAGAAAAAATGGGCTCCATTTTGGGGGCGTCCAAGCGCTGCGGCAGTGGCGGGAAACATGACCGACGTGGTGGCAGCGGAAGCAGATTGGTTTGCCGTCTGCAGTTTTCCATTACGTTGGATTGCGGGTTCGTGGAAGAAAATATGAGTGATGGCGTGGTGAATTCATTATCATCGGGCTGGAGGCGGGTCGGTCGGCGGGCATAGCAGGCAACAGAAAAACCAAGCTTTTTAATTTCTTGCCTCACGGCCGCTTGAATGTTGGAGCCCGCAGTGGCGTTTGTGCAGTGGCATGGCCGAGTGAAAGAGGATGAAATGGCGTCGGACTTGACGCGTCAAGCTCCCATCGCACTATACGTGTCATGTCCTCCTGAAGGGTTGGTGCGGCACCGATATCTGCGCAGATTGATGTGATAGCCGTTTTTGGTAGCCGTGAAATTGAGGCAGAACATGGTGGCTTTGGTTTATTTCAAAGCGGCTGCGTTTCATAATATTTATATCCACGGTAGTGACGTTGGGGTACACGAGCAAGGTGAAGGCGTCTTCGGCGAAGCTTTTAATTATGTGGCCCACCTTGTCACTCTCTGTCGTTTGCTCGTCCACTCTCCAGCACAACGCGAGCACGTCCTCCATGTACAAGACAAATGACTCGGCTGAGGACTGCACACGAGTGGCGAGTTCTTTACGCGCTTCCATTTGGTGGCCGGACCAGTCCCCCTAAACTCAATTCATACTTTTTCATACGAATAAACGTGTCATCCCATCTGCTGCCCACTCATCAATAACGATCATGTTCTTTCCTCTGCACATGAAGTCATATTTCTTGGGGCCAAGCTTCATCGTCATGTTAAGCTTAGCCTGAATGTGGAAATAACAAAAAGATCCCTTTTGGCACCAAAGTACTAATTTTAACACGCTCGTTTTTGCGAAAGTTTATCATAACTTCACTTAATTACCCATTTATACATTGCCACCTTTGGTACCAAATTTTCGTCTGGGGAAACACATACAACAAGCATTTAACACATCTACAACATTTCAAATATCACGCCTTGAAGATCATAAGTTTTCCTAGCTACATGTCTCAATCAGTACCAAATTACACTTCATTGAGCAAACTATCACAACAATTGATGATTCAACTCAAACTGGTTTTACTAATATTCCGCACTCTTAACTATGAAATAGCTATGCATACATTCTATGCATCTGCTATAACTAATAGTATCAATACTAGATTTTCATCCAACAACAACATTTTACTCACCGCAATAAACAGTATTTATGAGAAATTCACAGATTTTTCTACTGCAATTCAATACTTCAATATATCGCCTTTACATATTACAGCATGCTACTCAACAATAATATTCGAAAAAAAACACATGAAGAGTCACCTTCTGACAACATTGCTCGCTATGAATTTGTAGTGAATATATACCTAATTGTAACCATTTTATATATCTCAATATAATATTACTTATACAATATGTACCACACAATTGTGTAGAGCTTTTATTTATACTCATGTTTCTAGAAATGTAAAATCTGATGTTGTTAAAATCAACTCCAAGCATGTTTCGTTTATTTTATACCAATTGCTAAATATACCAGTTTATTTTTTGGGGACTTTAATTTCCCGAAAATTGATTGGCATAACCCTGCACCCTCGTCGGCATGAGATGTCGAAACGAAAGGTTTTATAGACGTTTGTTTGAATTTTAACTTATTTTAACTTGTGTCAGACCCCACACGCATATCAGGCGGCTGTGCTAATATCCTAGATTTATACTAACCGGCCACGCGGATTCTTTATCGTCCATTTCATACCTACCCGAAATTAGTGACCACAAAGTAATACATGCTGATTTTTCCTTCCCTCTTGAGCGGCGCGACAAATTCAAGTAAATACTTACCTTATACAATAAAGGTAATTATGAGGTCATAAACAAAGAACTCGAAAGCTTCTTTCCAGACTTTGAACATAGCTTTCACTCCCAATCTGTGAGTGATAATTGGGAGATATTTAAAAATAAGGTGAATGAACTAATTAGCAAATATATCCCCACAACATCATTCCGTAGCACGCCGCAGAAAGCCTGGTTTACAAACAAACTAAAGAGAATAGCGAATAATAAAAAGCGCCTTTTTTGCGCAGCAAAAGCAAAAAAGACGCCTGAAGCTTGGGCGAAATACAACGCAGCCGAAAGAGAATATACTACCGCTATTAGTAACGCATAATACACGTTTTTGAACCAGGATTTACCAGGCATGCTAACCAATAGCACACGTAAATTCTGGCAGATCGTGAACCCTCGGCCTACCAGCACCATCCATCTTACTAATGATTCCGGTCACGTGCTCTCAGATGATCAATGTGCTGATGCTTTCAACAGCCCATTTTCATCTGTATTTACTAACGAATCCAGCGTACCTTTCTCTCCTGCCCCGGTGCTGTTGACATTCTTTATGTGCTCGATTGTTTTTTGCGCAGGTGGTTTTTCAAGTGTTATTCAAAACATGAAACTGTCCTCATCAGGTGGCGTCGACGATATAACTCAAAAGTATTAAAAATATCCATGACACCATCGCTTCATTTCTGCGCTTGATCTATGCGCAGTCGCTCTCCACCGGCATTCTTCCAGATGACTGGAACATGGGCAAGGTCATTCCCATCTATAAATCAGGTCATAAGAGCTGCCCATTTAACTACCGTCCAATTTCTTTAACAAGCGTCCCGGGAAAAAATCATGGAACATGTCATCTACTCTCAAATTATGAACTTTCTAGATTCCAACAACTTTTTTCACCCCAGCCAGCATGGTTGTAGAAAACGATTCTCCTGCGAAACACAACTAGCAATATTTCTTCACGCTCTGCATGCTAACCTTGACAACAACTTACAAAGTCACGCAATCTTTCTAGATTACGCGAAGG
The DNA here is from genome assembly GCA_013436015.1 of Rhipicephalus annulatus. Classification (NCBI taxonomy): domain Eukaryota; kingdom Metazoa; phylum Arthropoda; class Arachnida; order Ixodida; family Ixodidae; genus Rhipicephalus; species Rhipicephalus annulatus. Next base: position 78,791 of record WOVY01009648.1, on the reverse strand, counting down.
CATTCGACACAATACCCCAGGAAAGACTAATACTTAAACTATCGCAGTTAAACTTAAACCCAAGTATACTAAATTGGATCAAAGCATTTCTAACTAACCGCTCTCAGATTGTGCATGTCAATAACAAATCTTCTGCTTACCTCAAAGTTACATTAGGCGTACCTCAAGGTTCAGTTTTGGCCCCCTCCTGTTTCTGATATACAATGACGACTTACCCCTCCGCGTATCCTGCAAAATCCGCATGTTGGCAGATGACTGTGTGATCTATCAGACGGTAACTAACACTCACAACCGAAATCTTCTCCAGAACGATCTTAACCAGATTAAAGAATGGTGCAATAATTGGCTTTTGTCTCTTAACCCTAACGAATGCAAACTTGTTACGTTTACCCGCCGTAAGAACCCTTTCATTTTTTCATACCATATCGCCAACGTCCCTGTACAATCACAGCTATGCTACAAGCATCTAGGTGTCACATTGTATCGCAATCTCACTTGGAATGCGCATATCACTACCGTCATTCCATCGGCAAATAAAACTCTGGGCTTCTTGAAGCGTCACCTACTTCATGCACCAAAGCATGTGAAGTTGCTGGCATATCAGCCCCTCATCAGATCAAAACTCGAATATGCCTCCCCCATATGGAACCCGCCCCAAACATACCTCATTAACGACCTCGAATCTGTCCAAATTCGCTCCGTTCGATTCATTCACTCCCAGTACTCATACGACATCAGCATTTCATCCTTGAAAGCACAATCCAGTTTATAACCCTTCTATGTTCGCCGTCGCAACGCCACCCTTTTTCTCTTTCATAATTTTTTTCAATCTTCTCTCAGTGCAGCTTCTTACACCCTCCCCCCGACATACATTTCACGCCGCACAAGCCATCCACTTCAAGTGTCCCGTTTTTGCAACAGAACTGCCACTTTTTCCGCTTCTTTTTTCCCCGCGCCGTCAAGGATTGGAAAAACCTTCCCTGCTTCATTGTTTCAACCACCTGACCATCATCCTTCGCGACAAATGTTACAAATCACCTGTGCTGCGAAAATTAACGTGTTCAAATGTTCTCTTTTCCTGTGTATCTATCCCTTATGTAATACCCCCCAGTGGGGTCCCTAAGGAAATAAAAATGAAATGAAATGAAATGAAATTGCACACCATGTTCTTTAATAAACACCTTAGTTTGTTTGTGTTATATTGATTGCAATTTTCATTGTTTGTTATGAGTTCTGTACTATTCGTTAGTAAGTTACGTTTCCTGTAAACAATTATCTTTTATTGTTTCGTTTTAATATTTTTCTTTTTCCTTCTACTACATTAGAAGGCTTATCTGATCATAAAATAGGCTCGTGTTGTTTAGAATATCCAAGCGCTATTCATATAGACGATACAACAAAAACGGTCAATTACCTTTAAAAAGTGGACGACGCTGCCAACATGACATAGCTCGCTCACAACTTTTCCAACCTTTTGGACCTCTACTGGAATGAACACTCAACGGTAAATATGCTATCGTCAATATTCGGAAATATTGTTAGGCATTGCATAGACAACCTTGTACCAACAGTTACAAAAACACCAGAAAGCACAATTCATGAATTACGCGCAACATAATTCATACGAACCTTTTAATAAAAAGGCTTTAAAAAGCTCAGAAAGTTAATCCACGCAGTAGTATTGCGTCGAAAATCCTAGCACGGTCAAGGTACCTTAAAAGCAAAGTGAATTTAGTGAAAAAAAAACGATTTCTCAGTCACTGTTTACACAGTTTTATCAAAACAGCACTTCATAAGTTCTGGCGATACATAAGTGTGAAACATACTAACAAAGCGTATACGTCAATTCTGGGAGAAAAACAGACAGCCGCTCTTTTCATTAGCTACTTTCAATCTTTTCCCACCGCTGATAATGGCCTACTTAAATATGGCCTGTTCAGAACAAGTGACCTAGGTACGCCATTAGACCCCCCCTTCAAAGCGCAGGCGGGTGCATTATCCCTCTCACTAAACCTCGACGAAAAAAAAAAGCATTGGTACAGATGACGCTCCAAAAGCCTTTTTAAAGTGATACGCTGAGCCTGTAAGCAGGTTCTTTCAGCCTATATATTTTAGGTCACTTCGCGTCTGTTATCTTCCGGCTGATTGGAAACTAGCAAAGATAGTACCCATGTATAAACCAGGTGGTACGTTTTCCCAAGTTAACTACAGGCCCATATCTCTGACATGCACATCTTGCAAATTACTGGAACACATCATGCTGAAATATTTAACACAGTTCGTCGAAAGTAACAACATATTACACTCCGACTAATATGCGTATCGGGGCAGCCTGTCGACTGTTAATAAATTAGTAGAAACGCTTCATGTGTTCGCCAAAGGTGTTAACAAGCAGCTACCAATAGATGCAATTTTTACTGACTGCTCCAAGGTTTTTGATCGCGTTTCCCACCTCAAGCTCAACTATAAATTAAAATATCCAATAGGAGAAGCGCCACTCACGTGTTGGAATGAAGATTATTGTTCAGAGCATTATGAGCACGTACATAACGATGACCATGTATCTGATACTGTTCCCGTTTTATCTGGTGCATCACAGTGTTCGGTATTAGCCCCATTGCTCTTCTTACTATATATAAACGATATAACTAAGCACGTCAACGTGAACATTACGCCTTTTGCAGATGACTGCGTACTGTACCACACAACAAAAACTGAAGATGACCAAACCAAACTTGGTAATTCTCCGTACGAAATGCCTTCGTGGTGTTCAGACTGGCGAATGGTGTTAAATGTAAAAAATACGGTTTACATGAACATGACAAACAATAAATCAACACTATCTCTCCTTACAGTATCAACGGTACCCAACTGCGAAACGTTTCACTGTGCAAATATCTGAGTGTGACGGATAAACAGTGACCTAAGTTGGAATGTGCCTGTGCAGCAAATTTCTAAAAAAAACAATGAATAAAATTTTCTTCCTCAAATGATGCCTTGCCGGATCGAACTGAAACAAATTCTCCTGCCATCACCAGTCTCATCTCACCGACATTGGAATACGCCAGTAGCGCGCGGTTTTTGCACAATAAAGACAACATCGCTGTGTTTGAGTGGGTACAAAGGAAAGCTGTGCAATTTATTTTCAATCGTTACAGATATAGTTATCCTCCAACAGAACTTCTTCGGCTGACTGGCCTCGCCACTTTGTCTAACCGAGCGAAAAAGCACAGATTGAAATTCCTGAATGTGTTGTAACAAAATAGTTTCGAGATCAACACCAGGTGATTCGTTGCATACAGCTCTGCTAGAGAAATGCGACACAAACACCGACTCACGTTAGAAGAATGTTGTCCTACTAACAAGATATCTCGCTCCTCCTTTTTCCGCTGAGTCGTAAGCGACTGGAATGCCTTAGATGAACTTATCGTTAATCAACCTACGCTAGCATTATTCTCTGAACTCGTAGAGCAAGCTGTTTGACGCAGTCACATGTCACACTTTTAATTGTTAGTTTATTGTCGTGTTGATGTTGCTGTGGTATGCTTGATGTAATTGCTTACTGTGCGTAAATTCACAGCGTGAATTTTGTTTATACGTCTAAACGTCTGTTTTTTACAGAGCGCATAATTTGCTGTGTGCATTACTTCTATACATTCATGTATGAATAAGCTCCCACCCTTGTAATATTCCCTCTGACGGATTGCCAGTATTTGAAAATAAAGTTAATAAATAAAATACATACGTACTGCTCCAATATTATCTCACGTCTTCTTTTACTCTGTAACAGCTTCTTCCCATTAAATGCAATTTTAGTGTTATTGACAATTGAGTAATAGAAGGTTGCCCTGGCGGTTTCGGAACTCCCGGACTTCCTACTATCGAGAGATAAAGAATTGAAAGAAATGAATTAAAAACTGTTATAACAACGCCCATTGCGAGATTCACGTATAACACTAATAATGGGCAAGAAATCACTTTGTGTAAGTATCATAAACAAGTTGCAAGCGCAATGCTTGAATGGTTCATGCGCCAGAACCAATTACAGCAGATAAAGGCGCACTGGGGCTGCTATTTATTGGTCGTCTTAGGAGATACGAACCTTTCTTGACATTCTCTGCAATATCACAAAAATTACATGTTTTCATTTTGCTCCAAATAACAGGTGAAAATTCCCCGAAAAATGTCACAGCTTTGCCACAAAGGCGATGCAATAAAAGTATTAACTATCAATTGGAAGGTCACGCACAGAATGAGAGGCCGATTTAAACGTGTCCCGTGTTTCTCACACACAAATGACGCACAAAACGTACTCACACGTAAAGATTGATTGATTAATATGTCGAGTTTAATGTCCCAAATCCACCATATGAATATGAGAGACGCCGTAGTGGAGGGTTCCAGAAATTCTGTTCACCTGGGGTTCTTTAACGAGCGCCGAAATGTGAGCACACGGGCCTACAGCATTTCCGCCTCCATCTGAAACACACGTAAATTTGAACGTGAATAACCATCTCAGTTGTTACTTCGGTGTGTCTGAAAAGCGTACTCTTTGCGCCAAGAGAGACTGCAAAGATTGCAGTAACTTTTGTGCGCCCGGTAACTACAACAGAATCGTTCGGCTGAAACTCAGAGGCCAGCCAAATCAAACGATCTTCCTCACCACGAGATAAGGGCACTACATGGTATGTAAAAGCTGGAGGTCCATATAGAAAAGTGACGGTGGTTGTCATCAGTAGCCAAGGCGGGAGGCTGAATGGTCGGTCCACTCCGATGCTTCGTGGAGAGGCAGAAGAACGTTCGAATTCCACTAAATATGCTACATGTGAGAAGAGAGGATCGATGATGCGGTATAGAAAATATTGTCACGTGCTTGACCGAGAAAGACGATGGCATTCATGCATGTGCCATGAGGGACAATAAAATTGATGAAGAAGAACTCGCTTGCGCGTTCTATTAAAAAGGCCGACCTGCTTCCGCTGTCTCAATCTCTGCAGCAAGACCTCTGTTTCGACGTCGTGACAATAAATTATAAGCAGCAGTTGCAGCCTCACCGGGTAAGCAGCGCTTGAGCGCAGACACACTTTCGTTCTCTTCGTCGGGCACACACGCACGTCTCCGCATAGAATGTCAATATGCATGCTAGTACCAAGATGAATCACACATTCCCATACCACGCGCAGTGGAATTCGGTTCTGTGTCACAGGTGGGTGAAGCTTTTCTATTCATAAGTATAACAAGAACCCACACTGGTCACTTAGGTAAACGCCAGACTTAAGAAAAGCGACATAAGTAGCACCTCATCAACGAATGTGAAGAACAAATATCAGTATCTCAGAAAGAATTGAACCCAAGTATTGCATGAAATTCCTGTATTCTACAAAAAAGCTAAGCCAGGTTATGAAATTGTGAAGGCAAAATGCCCTATGCAGGCGTTAGATTGAAGCATCGTCAGTAGTATTTTCAGCACTGATTATCTAATTTCATAACAAAACAATGAAGATTATGTGTGCGCCTCAACAATAAGGTAGGTGATTAGCTTCAGATGGCTCAAAAACAGCTCTGGCTATTGTCACGATGCGTCTTCGTCACTGGCATCCACACAAGACGAAGGTGCGAAACACAAGCTTCGTTATAAATAAGCGAACTTGTGCCTCGTACTAAAGAACAAGCCGAAGCAGAGCCACGGGTACATATATTGCTGCTGCCGAGTGAAGAGAACAATCTCCGGTTTATGTGCTGCCAGTATTTAAGCACCGTGTATTCACACAAGACATTGGATATTAGCCGCCCTAATACGATGGACTAATCGGGAGTTTAAAGCATATATCTGTTGGCTCTAACCTATCTAAGTGACGTAACTGCTGTCGTATGACGGTAGCATTGCAGCCCAGCGCGTCATGTTGCAATGCCATCTCCTTCAAAAAAAATGTTATTTCGATGTTTGAAATGAGCAATGAAGTGAAAAGCGTTAAAACGTTTTCACAATATCATCATCATCAGCCTGTCTACGCCTACTGCAGGGCAAATTCTTCTCCCATGATCTGCTAATCAACCTGATCTTCTGCTCTCCGTCACCACGTTACCCCTGCGAAATTTTTAGTCCCATCGGGCTACCTAACTCTCGGTCTGGCCTTCGTGTGTTTTCCTTCTCTGGAAATCCAGTCAGAAGCTCCTAATGACCAGTGGTTATCCGCCCTACGTGCTACGTGCTGGCACATGCCCATTTCTTCATAATTTCAAGTGTAATATCCTTGGCCCCCGTCTGTTCCCTGACCTACTCTGCCGTCTTCTTGTCTCTTAAGGTTACCCTTATCATTTTTCTTTCCATCGCTCACTGTGTTGTCCTCAATTTAAGCTTAACCCTCCTTGCCTCTTTTTAAGCCTACAGGTTTCTGCTTCGTAGGTACGTATGGCAAAATGCAGCTGTTGTATACCTTCCTCTTGAGGGTTAGTGGTAGATTAGCATTAATGATTTGAAAATGCATGCTGAATGTGATCGACCCCATCATTATTCGTCTAGCTATTTCACACTCGCGGTTTGGCTCCGCAGCTACTACCTCTCCTAAGTTAGCATATTTTTTTAAAACTTACAGCGTCTCTCCAGGTATCGCAAAGTACTGTTTTCTGCTCAGACTGTTGCACAATACAATAGTTTTCTGCATGTTTTTTTCAGACCTACTTATCTGCTTTCCCTGTCCAGTACATGCGCGGTAATTGTTACCCTGAGTTATCTATCAATCCAATGTCATCAGTGAATCGCTGGTTACTAATATATTCTCCAATATTACTTATTCTTAACTCTTGGAAAGCTAGGATCTTGAAAATCTTGTGTACACATGCGGTGAATAGCATATGGGAGATCGTGTCTCAATGTTTTAAATCCTTCTTGTCGATTTAATTGATATATGTAGTTTAACGTCCCAAAACCACCATATGATTAAGAGAGACGCCGTAGTGAAGGACTCCGGTAATTTCGACCACCTGGGGTTCTTAAACGTGCAACCAAATCTGAGCACACGGGCCTACAACATTTCCGCCTCCATCTAAATTCAGCCACCGCAGCCGAGATTCGATCTTGCGAACTGCGAGTCAGCAGCCGAGTACCTTAGCCACTAGACCACCGCGGCAGGACAACCTTTCTTCTTGAGATTGATTGATTGATTGATATGTGGGGTTTAACGTCCCAAAACCACTATATGATTATGAGAGACGCCGTAGTGGAGGGCTCCGGCAATTTAGACCACCTGGGGTTGTTTAACGTGCACCCAAATCTGAGCACACGGGCCTACGACATTTCCGCCTCCGTCGGAAATGCAGCCGCCGCAGCCGAGATTCGAACCCGCGCCCTGCGGGTCAGCAGCCGAGTACCTTAGCCACTAGACCACCGCGGCGGGTTTCTTCTTGAGATTCTGTCATTTTCGTTATGGAGGTCTGAGATGGATGTGGGTACGTTGTACATTTCCTCCAGTGTGTTGAAGTAGGGATCTTCGATTACCTGATTCCAGAGAGTCTGCAATACTGCTAATGTCTCGACCAAATGTCTACTAAGGCTATGTATAGGAGTTGGTTGTATTCAGCGCATTTCTCTATTCCCTCCACAGTAGGCCATATATGAAAATGGTCTTTTGTTGAGTAGCCTGTACGAAGTTCTGCTTTGTTCTTCAGCTTATATACCTCTAATGTTGGCTTGATTCTATTAGCCAATATTTTTGCAAATAGTTTGCAGAGAACAACCAGTAAGCTGATTGGCATGTGATTTTTTATGCCTGCATTGTGTTAAGGGTGTGAGCTTCTGGTTTGTTTTATTGCGATAGCAGTTATACGGACGCATTTGACTGAATTTCGCCGCTACCGTCTACGTCGGCGTCACTCACTGTATATGTATACATATATATTGACTCGTGTCTACATGTGGACGGAAACGATGATGGGGGGATTTAGCGGACACCATGTAGTGGGCTTTTGGCTTTACTCGAGAACGAAGAAGACAATCCATTTATGCAGATGATATCGCGTTCTTCGCTGTAGAGAGCGACATTTACTCACTACCTCAAAAACTGCAAAGATACAATAATACACTAGAAATTCGGTTGCGATCCATCTCATTCTCATTGAACATCAGGACAAGTGCGCTCTTGGTGTTTCCTATGGCAGATACAGTTTCAATTTCTGTATTGTATAATGGGGAACCTATTCTACAAGTAGATTCAGTCAAGTACTTAGGAATGATTTATATTGAAAAGCTAAATTGGAGCCCACACATTTAATATATAACAGCAAAGGCACAAATGGCGTTAGGTTTATTACGCAGGTTAAGCAACAGAAAATACGGGCTGCGCAGACACACGATGGTAATGATATATAAAATGTATGTGCGACCAATATTAGAATTTGGGTGTGAATTATTCTCGGGGGCCGCTGGTTATAAACTTAAACCGCTAGTAATGTTAGAGCGAGAAGCCCTGCGAATATGCCTGGGACTCCCCAGGTTCGTGGCGAATAATGTATTGTGTCAAGAAGCGCGATTGCCAACACTCCTCTGTCGATTCCGCATTCTAACGGTTCAAACCTTTTTAAAGTTCTACAGTTTACCGGCGCGAAGATCAGAGTAAGCATTTGTCAGCGACCCTGACTGTTTCTTTCTTTCACATTGGCCTCGATTTCATACCCCTCAGATAATTTTCATGAAAAAGAAACTGGATTGCATAAATGTAGACATTAGCATTGTAATCGAAACTAATTCCTCAACCATCAACGTTAGAATAAAGTACGATGAAATCCTCCCCCCCCCCCCACAAGCCAAGTTGCAATCTCTTTGATTTTTGACCACTACATAAACGATTACTTGGTACATGCAGAAACAAAAAATGTAATAGCTACAGATGCTTCTGTCAACTATCAAAAGGCAGGCGTAGGAATTGCGTCTGATTTCCTCGGCTGGTTTTTTCAGTAAGGCTTCCAGATTTCACTCCCATATTTGAAGCCGAGCTAGTAGCTGTTATTTTAGCTCTTCGTAAAATTCCTACGACCGAGACCAGTGCAATCATCCTAACAGACTCACTTTCGGTGTGTGCAGCTCTGACAACCTCTGAACGATCTCGTGCCGTAGCAGCGTTCCTCACATTAGCATCGCCGCACTTAAAACTCCTCAAATTAGTGTGGGTCCCAAGTCACTGCGGATTACAATTAAAATATTTGGCAGATGCTTTGGCACGAGCATCACTCGATGGACCAGTTTTTTCAGTACTTCCCGAATTAGAGTACTTATCAGGGGTTAAATATAACAAATTCGCTATTTTTACAGGTAGTTTAGAAAATATCACACAATGGACAGATTATCAGCACCTCAAATTTCCATGGAAATCCCAGTGAAGTCTGTCAAAAAAACATGAAATTGTAATGTCCTGATTCCGGTGCCGTGTCCCTCATTAAATTTTTATTTACACAGAGCTGGTCTGACACTTTCCCCTCTTTGTCCGTTTTGCGAAGACTTAGAAACAATTGAAAGTTATTTTGGCTCATGTCGTAACTATGCATTATTTGGAAAGGACTTTTAGATATTCCATTTGCGAAGCTAGGTTTAAATTTAACAACAGAAAATGTTCTAAATTTTGGTGCCTATGTTTTGGGAAATCGCCATAGAGATGCATTCGATGCGGTGTATAATTTTATTCAAGACTGTAGACGTTTCTCAACATAAAGCCCACGTTAACAAGTACTCAGAAAAAAACCTGGTCGAAAATAATTTTCAATTCTGGATAAATCCGTGATATACCAAATTAATCGGGTTTGGCAAAACCAGCTGTCTGGTCGGCTCCTAACATCAAGTTATAGCTATTAGTGTCTACTTTATTGTTGATTCTTTTTTTCTCACTTTCTAAATCTTTAGTTTCTTTCCTTTTTCAACATACTGTCTTCATTATACAACTCCCCTCCCCCCTTTTTTGTTGTAAGCAATAATGCAGTTATCGTCCATATGAGACTATATGTTCTCTTGGCCAATCCTCCAGAGTGGGTACGAGCCATGGATTTGAGGCTACAAACAAACAAACAAACAAACAATGTCTTCGCACTGAAGGCGGAAACTTCGCAAAAAACTGCAAGGGGCCTCAGCAGATGAAAGGCTCTGTTTACGGTGTAAATACACCAAGAATCTCGCAAAAAAAACAAGTCAAACCAGCTTAAGAAAGAACCTGAAATTTTCTACAAGTAACACAGTGCCAAGAGGTATCTCCAATCGCCGCAGACTAGAAGAAAGCTTGCAAACGCCGAAAAGAGCGTTGAAGAACTTCGTGTGTTGAATGACTCAATTGTATACTCAGTCCTAGAAAGAAAGGTTAGTGGGCTTCTAGTAAAACAACGCCTTGCAGTGAAAACCTGCTTTGAAGCCACCCGCAGAAAATCAAGCCGCGGCATGCAGTATGACAAGTTGTTGATCTTGGAATGCATAGTTATGCGTATGCAAAGTTGCAAAATATACGAGCAATTTAAGCGGCAAGAGATAATGGCAGTGCCTAGGAAATCGTGCTTAGACAAGCATATGCAGAATTTCAAAAGTGTATTTGGCTTCAATACCAAGATTATTTCAGCTGTGCAGCTGAAGACACCGGGCAAAGACAAGTTTAGTTGCCATGGTGGACTTGCGTTTGATGAAGTCAAGCTTGCTCAAAACATTGCTGCAAAAGCAACTGCCGATCTCACTGGCTTCGTGAACCTTGGTCCATTTACAGAAGATTCTACGAAACTATAACAATTGACAATAGACTTTTCGTCATGTTCCAGCCATATCAAAGTAGCCGCAACTATTCTACAAAGGTTTCAGCACTCCAGCAGTGCATACATTTTCACGTAGTCTCCAGACAATACTGCCTTGTTTTTTCATTTCTTTTACAGAACAGCGATAAGAAATGCTAGTGTTTTGAATTAAAGGCAGCGCTTTGCTACCAGCTCACTCTGTGGTGCTGCCTCTAATTATTGCAGGAAAATGAAAGCGAATACTTGATGTATTTGCTGCCCGTAGGATTGTTGAAGCTCCTGTACTGTCCGAAATTCTGTTCGAGGCCACGCTACTAGCTGAGAAGGCTGGGCTCTTCGTGGACTTTTGGATCACTGATTCTGCTTCATGAAGTCACTCTCCCCTGGAAACGGTTTGACATCAAACGTGGGTATTTCTTGTGGTGCCGTGGCATTCGCACTAGCTTTCTTCAGTTACTTATAAGACTCTAATGTGTTGTGACTGCATTATTACTGTGCATTCACCTTGGTGTTCAAACAGCATTATTATGTTACAGCTTCGTCACTGGTAATCAAGTGTTAAGTTCCTCATTCTGTAAATAGAACAAAAAGCCTAAGCTTAATTTCTGATTTTCCGCACATTGTCAAATGTATACGGATTGCAATTGTTTCTACAGGACTCCAGATTCCAAGTAGCAATGCAGATGTTGGCATTTTAAATGATGCATTGAAACTAGAAAAAATGCATTGACATTGAAAGTCATGCCACACATCACATTAGCCCATTAGCCGGCAAATTGTTTTCATAAACTGCGTGTATATTTAGAATTCTATGTGCTAAGCGAAAAAGTATTGAAATGACTTCTTTTTTTAAAGACAAGTAGCACCAAAATTATTGTACAGCTAATAGAACAGAGTCATTTGTGAGACTTAAAGAGCGAATAATTTTTGTGATGACATCCAGAGTGCAGCATTTTTAGATTAATTTATATTATTCTTGAATTACTGGAAAAATATGCTGCTCAGCACGGGGGTGGGTTTTTAGGTGCAAAGACTACACTTGGAATTTGTGTGATAGTTGCGAGTACTTTGTCACTGCTAAGGTATCTAACATCATCGCTCAGTTACAGGTACTTTTTAACGGAAAACTTGAGTCAAGACAAATTATAAAATGTTTTTGGTATTGGTAGACAATTGTCTGGGTATAATGACCGCACACCCCCAGAGCAGGTTTTGCTCATAGTAAACAATTTCGCATTGCACAACTTGGCAAAGACACGTAGAGATGGCGCTTCGCCAGCAGAGATTATAAGTGCGCATTTATGGCCATCAGACATGGGCAAGCAGAAGGCGGTACACATTAAAAGCTTAACTTTTGAACTTTTGGATGAGCGAAACCTTGCAAATGCTTCAGCTGTGCTATAAAACAGCTGTATTTCTTACCACAAAAGCTTTGCTGAAAACAAAAGTGACGTCCATCTAATTTTTCATGTTGCTGGCTATGTCATCAGGAAAGCATTTGAAAGCTTCCCTTGCCCCACATGTGCATCTGAATCAGTCATTTCACCTCTGCAAGCCGAGAGAAACGGGAATGCCTTATTGACTACAAAATTTGACCATAGAGGCATAATTTACCCCTCTAAACACGTGAAAACTTCATTGCAAAGCTGAAAAACGCGTTTACTGTGTTTTTGCGGCGCCGACAACGTAGGCAGCTCACCGCTGCTTGTCGTACGATTGCACGGAGGGGTGGAACGATGTCATGGAATGATTCCCACTAGTGTGCGCATACCTTTCCCGACTGTAGCTGGTGCTGTGATGGTTAGCGAAGCCAATCGGTTTCATTATTAATGGCGAGGTCAACACCGACGAGACGCGAGCCAGGGAAACCGAATGCAAGCGTCAGCATTGGAAGACCAGTGACACCGACGAGGTGACAGGTGAGAACACCGATAGCGTTCCAAAATACAGATGGCGCACAGGCATCACCGACAACACGGGAACGAAAGAAGCCAAAAGCAAGCGTCTTCAACGCGTCCAACCTCCCGTGTCTTAGCGTTTTAAACAAAGGCTCAATCGAGGGCGCAACCGTCGCGCGTTCGTCTCAAGAGTAAGTGACAGTCTTTAGCTTTCGCAGATCGTCGCAAGTGCTTTGGATGTCTTTTGAACCTTTTTGAACTGCCTATTCTTTTTTGCCGTTTTGTAGCGTGTTTTATGTTTTCCGTCAAGGATGATCATTGGATATGCTTGTCAGTTGACACGAATCATAGTGGGCGACAGGGTGTAGTTGCGAGTACATTAATGAGGGTGACTGTAAAAGTTGTTTATGAATGAGTAAGAAGAAGCAAGCATATTGCTTGTTAGTTTTTTTAGGTTCATGCGAAAGCTTTTTGATAATATTTACTTTTTTGCGGATGTGTGTGGTGTGCACGTGAGTAAGAAATATTTGTTTTTTTAGTTTAGGAGAATGGTAACTGCAGAAAAGAATTACAGTGCATTCCTGCAGTAGCACTCTAACGTCTCATAGTAGACGTATAATGAGATTGTTCCAGATGGTGGTTGCAGCAGGAGAGATATCTTTTCGTCTTCACAATTTGAATTCACGACTAGCTTCGGTGGAGCGAAATTTCGGGGCCAGAACATGGCGGGAAGCAGAAAGCTTGTTCATGAGTATGAGGCCTGGTTGGCTTACATTGGATTATGGAAGCAGGCCCACATGTACGCCGAGAAGGCCATAGCCTATAAGAATTCATGTTTTTTAACACAGTTTAGTTCGAAACTTCTCCTCGTGTTGGGATTTCGAGCTTCATTAAGAGCTCGAAAAAATGCTTCGATTGCCGTTTTGTGTTTTAGTTGTCTAATTTAATGAAGGTCGTTGTCACATAATTGTTGTTCGCACTTTATGTGTCTCAGTGAGGGCAGGCCTTTGTAGTTTCGTATATGTATGTGTATTTCCAGAAGGAAAACCTGTTGGTTTAGTGGCTAAAGTACTCGGCTGCTGTCCCGCAGGTCGCAGGGTCAAATACAGCATATTTGGCAGCAGTTTTAATGGAGGCAAAAATGCTGTAGGCCAGTGTGCATAAATTTGGGTGCACAATAAAAAGCCCCAGGTGACCGAAATTTCCAGATCCATCCACCAACGTAACCAGTGTAGCATTGGCACAGGCAGGGATACCAGCGAAAGAAAAAAAGGACGAGTGTTGCTGCTGCTCGTGCTCACTGCGCTTGACAGCTGGTGGATTTTACCTTTGCGTTTTCTCCGTAAACGTTCCTTCGGCTTACCACTTAGGGCATACTATCAAGTTGTGGAAAGTGCTAAAGCCCTTCTCCATCCTGAAACTCCGCAACCGAACTCTACCTTCAATATCAATGATGTCCACCGACGTTCGCAGCAGGCCGCTCCTACATGCCCACCTGCCCACTGTACCGGCGTTCTGAGAGAGCGAGATCCAGTCATCTTCAGCGGTACCGATGAGCAGGATGTCGAGGACTGGCTCCCTTCGTTCAAGCGAATATGCGTCAATAATAGGTGGGACTAGAACAACAAACTTGTGTCCGTCCACTTTTACCCTTCAGAGGAGTAGCGGAGCTCTGGCTCAACAACCACGAAACTGAGCTTACCGTCTGGGCCACTTTCAAGGCCACCTTCGCGGACGTGTTTGGCCGACGGACAGTGCGCAAGGTCCATGCAAAACAGCGCTTGCCGGATCGCCCCAACTGTCTAGGGAGGGTTTCACGTCCTACATCGAAGATGTCTTGAGCCTCTCCCATCACTTCAATCCTGGCATGCCGGAAACCACCAAGGTAAAACATATTCTAAAGTGCATCGAAGACGATGCCTTCCACTTGCTGGTGGCGAAAGACCCTCAAAAAGTTGCGGAAGTAATCAACACTGGCAAAGTTACGATGATTTGCGAAAACAGTGCATTTCAACGCGATGCCCTATTTTCGGCATGACCAGCACGTCAACATTGACCGTTAACGTAATTCCTACGGTACAGACGGTATTGACGCCGAAAATTCGGCAATTCATCCGAGAGGAAGTGGAACGCTAGTTGTCTCTTGCGCCCTTCCTTCGCAGCAATACTCACGCGCTGACCTCGTCGCCGCGCCAAACCATCGGAGAGCACGTCTGTAAGGCACTTTCTCCCACGTACCAGCCACCATCTCTGTCCGCTCTCCTGACCTACGCTGACGTTGTGAAACTTGGAAAATTTGTGAACCTTGCAGAAAACGATACAGAAACAGCTTCAAGAGACACAACACAGACTGCAGTGATATGCAAACAAGAAAAGAAACAAACGGAAGGTGCGGAGATGGAGGTGCAAAGAAATTCAGGCTATAAAGTTGGTCAGTATTCCTTATTTATTGTTTCCAAATTGCTATAATATTTATTTTTGTTTTGAAAAGTATGTGCTTCATTTTATATATCCGTAGTTTAGGTTCGTCTATTTCTGATATTTAGTTTTTTTCTTTTATCATTTTCATTGTTTTAATAGAAGCAACCTAATAAAATTAAAGTAGTTGCTTAGATCTGCGCGGTTCATGCCTACCACCCCAGCGACTTCTATTTGTGCTAAGGAGGCTGGTGAGCCTGCATTATCTGGATACAAAAATAAGAAAAAATGAAATAGTTTGGCCAAAAGGAATACTGAAGAAATAGAAAGCAAATGGCAGAAGTATGGTAAACTACTTCACCGCACGCAGATACAGAAATTTATGAATGCACACAATATATGAATAAATCAATAACAACGTTGACAAAATACAAGCAGCTAACAGCCATGAAAGTGGTCATTAGAGCCAATTTCTTCAATCAGAAGTACGATCACCTAAATTTGATGGTGTGGCCCCAATTAAACACACACTTACACAGGGCTTGTGCGATGGTATCACACCATTTCTGATTCTGAGAATAATTTGAAAATACATCACATTATCTTTTGTCGTGTCGCAAATATTCAAATATAGAGGATGACTCCTCATTACTCCGTTTTTAACCAAAGGCGTAGCCACAACTTTAGAAATTGTATTAGGCCTTGGTGCATCTAGTTTGAGATAATGCCATAGGAATATACCAATGGTCTCGTGTTTTTATTTGTTTTTACTAAGCGAGGACTATTTTAACCTTGTCTTCAGAAACACTTCTTTTTAGTATACGATGACATCTGACTGCTCTCTTGAAAAGTGTTCTGATGAGGTCAATATGGCAGCCTGGAATACGAGTTCAATAGCATAATACTTGTAGTCCTAATGTAATGTGTTATGTGCTATTGCCATTTAAAATCTTCCTTTGTAAATCGCCTAACATTCATCCAATAACATTTTTAAATTTTCAAACACGAACTCTCAACCAATTCCCCAGTGTGGTTACGCGGCGTAGGTTAGAAGGAAAAACAAACTGAATAAGCGGCAGATAGGGAGCTAAAGGCTTTATATAAAAAAACTACAGAGATATGAGGATGCTAGAGATATGACTAAAGACAGTTTGTTTGTCCTTAAATGTAAAAAAAAAACGCGCTGGCAGTATTTTCCTTACCACGTGCCATCTCATACACAATATTCCATAAATTACAATGCACAGGTTGAGTCTCTTAAATAGTTCGGGATAGCTTTTAATGACCAACTAAATGGGAATCCCCACATTGACAGTAATCTAGCTAAGGCACAAAGTGCTTTAAGCAGGCTGTGAATATTGAGCAGCAGGCGCCATGGATTAGATAGAAACGCACTGGTGATGATATATAAACTGTACTTGCGTGCTATTCTAGAAATTGCTTGTTCATTGTACTAAGGTGACCCTGCTTACCAACTGAAGCCTTTGCATATTCTGTAGGGACAAGCTCTGCGACTATGTATAGGGCTGCCTAAGTTTGTAGCGAACCATGTGTAACGTATCATGAAGCGCGCTTGCGAACATTGCCCTGTCGATTCTGCATCCGACGGTTCAGACGTTTCTAAAATTGTATAGCTATGCTTTACGGCGATTTCACTATGTCATTTAAGACGATCCAAGCACCTTTCTTCTTGCTCATTGGTCTTAGTTTTGTGCACCACAGACTATTTTTTTCGAATCAACTAGACTGGGTTGAACGTGAAAATTTCTCATGTGCCAGCAGTAATTTGTCACATCAAATATGAAGACACTATGAAATGAGATTTTCCCCTCTAACCTAAAAAGCTTTAATTTATACACACAGATTATTACAAGACTGCAGGATTACCTTGCACACGTGGAAACAAATAATATATTAGTCACACTTGATTGACTGATAGACGAAAAGGCAGGCGTAGGTATTAACTCTTCTTAACTTGGCTTGTCATATTCATAAGCAGTACTGGATTTTAGCCCTGTTGTTGAAGCCTAACGCTAGTCATTGATTGATATTTAGAGTTCAACGTCGCAAAATTACCATGTGACAATGAGAGATGCGGTAGTAGATTCTTGTCAGTTATTCTAGCTTTGATTCATATGTAGGGTTTACCATTCGAAAATCACCATATGATGATATCAGATGCCGTAGTGAAGGGCTTTACAAACTTATACCACCGGAGGTTGTTTAACGTGAACTGAAGTTTGAGCACACAGGTCTCAGCATTTTTGCCTCCATCAAAAATGCAGCCGCTGCTGCCCGCATTCGATCCCGTGACCAGTAGGTCAGCAGCCGAGTACCTTAGCCACTAGACCACCGCGACGAGGCAATTGTTTTAGCTTTACACATGCTAATTTTTAAAACCCAGACCACATCGCTTACAACTTGATCTAGTTTAGTTGCTTTAAAGGCGTTCCTCAAGTTACTTCCTTCATAGCTGAGGCTCTTAGAATTATCAAGTGTAGCTGTCCATTGTGAACAGAATTAAAATGGCGGGTTCACAAGTTCAAGCGTCATTGAATTGATTGATTGATTGATTGATATGTGGGGTTTAACGTCCCAAAACCACCATATGATTATGAGAGACGCCGTAGTGGAGGGCTCCGGAAATTTTGACCACCTGGGATTCTTTAACGTGCGCCCAAATCTGAGCACACGGGCCTACAGCATTTCCACCTCCATTGGAAATGGAGCCACTGCAGCCGGGATTCGAACCCGCGACCTGCGGTTCTGCAGCCGAGTACCTTAGCCACTAGACCACCGCGGCGGGGCCAGGCGTCATTGAATGTACCCTTACTTTCGGT
This sequence comes from Rhipicephalus annulatus, assembly GCA_013436015.1. NCBI lineage: Eukaryota > Metazoa > Arthropoda > Arachnida > Ixodida > Ixodidae > Rhipicephalus > Rhipicephalus annulatus. Next base: position 60,877 of record WOVY01009648.1, on the reverse strand, counting down.
CCTACCGGTAGTGAACACGAGATCTGCGAGAAGATACAGATAATTCTTGCTCCATGTAGATGCTGCGATAGAATCAGTACACTGTAAACTTAAATTACCTCTCACGTACACTTTTAGTTGTTCATATCTACTTTGAACTCCAAAGCCCAAACTAAGAACTCCCATGGTTGGTCGAAAAATTGGCTGAAACCGCAATTTTGCTCTTATCGGCAAGTTGCTCAATATATGAAAGCACTAACGTTGCATCGTCTTGTTTTATTTCGTATTGAAATACATTTGTCAAAAGAATTTGGCACAGAAGCCACAAAGGAGGTAGAAAAAACATCATTGCTCTTCTGTCACACCAAAAGCCCGTATGTTCGTTGTCCGTATACGCATGTGTTCTTTACCAACGCCTAGTAGACGTTGCTTATGCGTATTAGGAGAGCCTACTCTGCAAAAGAAAACAACAACATTAGGGTTCAGTATTGGAATCTCGTTGCCTGGAGTCAGGTTTGTTTCAAATTTATGAGCGATGTTATTGTGCAACAGAGATGCGATCCACGCTCATGAACGCAAGCCGGCAATCGGTGAAAACTATGCCTTCAACAAATCAACACGGCGGTTCACCTGCAGGAAGTTGAAAATTTTCTTTCTGTTTTCTTAGCATTGTTGTGCAAAATCTAGATGGGCGGTGACAGATAGAAACGTGTAGTGGGATAGTCAAGGTGAACAGTTGAAGTGCCTCAGACAGGCTGGCTGCCGTTTTGATAGAAGGAACTGCTATCGAAAATTCGGCCATTCTGTCTGAGGCACTCCCACTGTTCACCCTAACTATCCCACTTAACGTTGTTGAAGTACACAAGCTGACTAGGCCGCCAACTACGAAAAAATTGGTGAAGTAGCAAATAGCCCACGCAAGTGGGTAGACAGAAAAGTCCTGGCGACGATCACATGACCTGACGGCTGATCGTGCAGCGCAGCAGCCTGACAAATGAAGTGCACTTTATCGACCGTAGCTAGGAGTGCTCGTGTCATGCTGCGGTAAAGGATACTTTGTGTGAGCTAAGAACTCATCGGTGACAAGTTCAATATAACTACAAGAGTGTTGGAACTGACGAAAAGCCTGAGTGCGTTCTCGTGTCAATACTGGCATTTAATGCGGGCACGTTTAACCGACATGTTTTCAGTCACGATTGTTCAAAAAGAATGAGTGGTGTTCATTTGGAACCCAGAGACACGTGCGTAAATTTGTTTCACGAGTATACTAGCAGCGTCGTGTTCTAAAAGTTCAATGCATGCATTTAGGTTCGTGTTCTAGTGTGCTTCAGCAGTTTCCTTCGGAGTACTACTGGTACTACATGCATATAGAACAAACGCCTTAGAAAGGCTTCGAGACAAAATCTTACAGTGGCACTTGTGTTTACGCACTGGGTCAGCGATTAAAGTGGTATCCGTAACGTGATCAGCCGGCAGTAAGCCGTGGACGCTAATACTGATCGAGCTTAGCTCCGAAGCATCACCACGAAAAATACCGGCCCAAGTGGGTACCCAGACACATGCAAACTCTCTCTAATGTAATATTTCTGCTAAATGACAAGCTGTGTAGCGTACATATGTCCTCATTTAGACGCACATCTGCCTTTGAATGTGACTGATGTTATTATAACTTACATAAAAGCAACAATTAAAAGTTTCCTTCGCTGAAAGGGGTAAAGGCCCCAAGTGTTGAAACTAAGTAACAAATATTGCATGATTGTCTCAGTGCGAAAAAAAACTGTGGATCAGTATTCAAGAAACATTTTTGCTGCTTTAATTACATAAGACCTGTGGTCACAGCTACCATAAAACTTTTTATTCATATGCCCTCAAGGCCCAAAAGGAACTACATAAAGAGGAGGAATAATAAAGAATGGGGGAAAAAGACGAAATGAACACTAAACAGTAGAATACACCAACTAGAATAGATAACGCATAAATATTTGTAGGGTTGACAAAGGCTAAAGTAAAGCAAATATATCAAGCGATGTAACAACAATTCAAGCACTTAATAATGAATAATAATCTCATTCGTGAGAAACACATGTGTTGGTTATGATTAGCTTACAGTTTCAAGAATGACTCTATGAGAATAACAAATCAGACATGATTGACACTGCGTACAATTTCAGTAGGAAGAACTTTCCATGTACGAATGGCAATAAGAACTTGTGAGGAAAAGAACAGATTAGTGAAAGTGGAAATTGGTTCAATTTTGAGTTGGTGAATCTAGCCGTGAATATGTGTGATGAGCTGCGCTGAAATTGAGGGCATCGTGGAATGACTGCTGTGAAGCTTATGAAGGAGCGATAATAGTGTCAGTATCCTGCCCTTTTTTAAATGTGCTGAATAGAGTGAACGTTTGGTTTCTGTTATGCTTGATCTTTGCAAGTAGCTTTTCGCAATGATGTGAGCAGCGTCATTCTGTACAGACTGCAAATTGTTTATAGGCGTGTTGCGCATTCCAGATTAAAGAGGAGTATTTGCTTTGTGAGCATACTAGGACTTTTTATCATCAGCAAAAAGTTTAGCCTCCGAGTTCGCTGGATGCGGATTTCACCTTATGACGCCCATTGGCTTGGACGCTTTACTAATAATAGAATCTAAGTGGCAGTTTAATTACATTGCCCGTCACAACGAGGCGAAAAAAGGGATGGGGAACATGACGTAACATAAAAGCTTAACGTTACTTTTTGTAATAACGTAGTCACATGCTAGCGTTTTACTGCAACCAGTTTGAGATCGCAATCAGTAGATCGGCACACACTACTAAAATCTTATCTTCAGATCAATTGCTTTTTTTCTTTTTAGGTACCCGTCAACCACACTTCAAACACGCTAGCGTTAACACAGCAAGAAGCTCAAAAACAGGTCGCGAAAAAGAAAACTAGCAGATCTACGCAGCACAGACACTGATCTTGATACACAATACACAGCATGTCAGCACGTAGTCTGGTACAATGATATTGAAAGATAATAGGTGATTACCAAAGTAACGTTAATGGAACATGCACGATATTAGAACACAAGCTGCCCATTTCAAGGAAGACCAGATTATGATTGACTGTGCATAGCGGGAACGCTCGTAAGTGTGCCTGTGCTTTCGTTATTGCCACGTGAGATGGGGGTAAACCTAAAGATTAGGTAAGACTTTCGGGCCCCCTGATTGTGATGCCAGCGAAAGCCTGATTCCAGTATAGCAGTGCAAATATTTTCAAAAGTATGTCCGTGTAAACGAATGTGTTTTGGTAATGGTAGGCTAGAAAGCTAATTGGCGTGCGATTTTTGAGTATTGCAGCGCAATCGAAATGAAGTTTCCGCTTGACCAATGTACTGTTTTGCAGATGGTACATTTGAACAGGTAAATAAGGCTAGAACTACCACCATTTAATGTGCCTTGAATATTAGGGATGATGTCTGAAAACGTGCTAAGGGCTTTCTGTGGCGCTTGCATATGTGCGCACACTTTGCACCATGTTTTGTTGCAGGGGATGCATGGCCCGTTATTTTGTGCTCATCTCCTTGTGATGACGGTAGTAAGTCTGGGAGATTTATAGATCGTCAGTAGAGCACGCGAGGTGGTTCAGGATAATATAATCTCTGGATGTTCAGTTTGCCCAAAGACATTATAGTGGCATTTTAATTTGGAGTGCACCTCTGGCACTGAAGGCTGAGTGCGTTAGTACAGCATTGGTACGATTATGTTTTTCGGCCAAACGCTTCCCGCTCAGGATTTTTGCTCTACCTAGTTTATCTGCTGTTCTTATAGCGTCCTCTAATAAAGCCAAAGAATATTTTCACTCTGTGAGAGTAATTTTCAGTTCTTCGCAATTAGCTACGAAGTCTTCGTAGTTTGAGCACAATCGTTCAAAGCGCTGAACCTGACAAAAAATTCGCTGTCTTGCAATGTCGCATATGACTGATCTTGAAATGTAAAGTGAGCTCATATCAGTAAATTGCGGTGCAGTTTAGTCAGTAGTTTTTTCTCGGCATATCAACACAGTGTCACCTAGAAATTTTACCGAAAGCTCCGACTAATTATGCAACAGTTTGATTAAAAGATGGAAACTACGGGATGAATCAATAAATTTTAAAAGGATTTCTTCCCGATCAGTCCAAATAAAAAAGAAAATATTGTGAGGCAACGTTTTTGCTGCAGACACTTCTTTTGCTTGCCGAGCGTCTGCCCCACAACACAGGTCAGACTGATGATGATGAGTATGTACTTATGACAAGATGACGCGCATTAATAATGCTCACACCTATTTACCCCCCACGCTTGAGCGGCCAGCCCAGACGCGTCTTAGACGTGAACGTCGAACGAATGGCTTCAGACGCGATACGCAGACAATCTTCGAACCACGACAGCGACGATCCGAAGAAAGGTTGCTGGGAGTGACACGGTAGTTCACTGGTGACGTTTGTTCGTTGATTGTAGAGGGTCTAATGAAGCGTGACTGAAATTTATTGCACAATCCTGGAGTACAAATGGGCATTCAAAGTAACACTTCATCCCCCGGACTGTAGGAGACGTCGTGATGAGAGCTGTCATAGCGTTGCTTGCGATGTTGCTGATTGGCTTCTGTATTGGGGCGAGCCCGTTGCCGACATTCCTCGAGCCTTGTGACGAACTGCTCTGATACGGTTGCCGAGGCGTCGGTTGGCACATTTAGGAAAGAGACGTCGATGGTGAATGTCGGTGTACTGCCGTACACGAGGTAGAAAGGCGGGTAGCCATTAGTTCTTTGAACAGTAGTGTTATGGGCGAACGTCACAAAAGGCAAAATCGTATCCCAGTTGTTGTGGTTTGGTGTGATGTACATCTATAGCATGTCTGTTAGTGTCCGATGAAATCTCTCTGTCAGCCAATTAGTTTGGAGGTGGTAGGCTAACGTCGCCTTATGTACTGTACCACAGGTTGTGAGCAGGGTTTCGATTATGGTGGACGGGAACGTCTTGCCGCGATCACTCAGGAGGACGCGAGGGGCACCGTGGCGCAATACAATGGCGTTGAGGAAGAAGCCTGCGACATCTGAAGCAGAACTTGGGCGTAGTGCAGCAGTCTCTGCGTACTGTGTCAGGTAATCGACAGCAGTCACAATCCAACGATTACCTGCTGGCGTGATGGGGAGAGGTCCTAGTAGGTCTATGCCAACGATGGCGAAAGGTGTCTCGGGACACGGGATGGGTTGCAGAAGGTCAGCAAGAGATGAAGTTGGTCGCTTCCGCCGTTGACACAGAGGGCAAGATGCAACGTACTTGGCCACAAAAGTAGAGATGCCAGGCCAGAAGAAGCGTTTCCTGATGCGGCGTTGTGTTTTGTGAAATCCCAAGTGACCTGCACATGGGTCGTCGTGAAAGGCTTCGAGGACTTGGTGACGTAAAGAACGCGGAAGTACTGGAACCCATCGGTGTCCATCAGTAGTGTAAACGTAACGATGGAGCACATTGTTATCGAGCTAAAATTGTCGTAGTTGTCGGCGCAATCTAGCATTAGGAGTAGGTGATATACCATTTAGTCGTTGAATATTGCTATTGCAATATGGATCATCACGCTGGCGTGTGGCAAACTCGGTGTAGCGATTTGAAGCTGGCGTGCCGATAACCGCAAGTTCTGATAATGTGAGGGGTGACGCAGTGTTTTGCCCACCAGACGAGCAATCACCTGACGTACTCGATGGTGACAGTGGAAGGGGGCAGCAAGAGAGAGCGTCTGCATCTTGGTGTCTTTTGCCAGGCTTATAGATGACGTGAAAATCGTACTCTTGTAGGCGGAGCACCCAACGACCGAGGCGACCAGGCAAGTTTTTCAGTGACGATAGCCAGCACAAGGCGTGATGGTCTGTAATAACTGTGAAGTGGCGTCCGTAAAGATATGGTCGAAACTTTTGTATGGCCCAAACGAAAGCAAGGCGCTCCTGCTCAGTTATGGAGTAGTTTTGTTCAGCAGCCGTAAGAGCACGACTAGCATACGCAATAACTCTTTCCTGTGAAGTGGCATCCCACTGTAGAAGAACTGCACCAATGCCTGGGCCACTCGCGTCGGTGTGAAGACATGTAGGTGCGTTCTCGTCGAAATGACACAGAACAGGATCGGATGTTAAAGCATGCTTGAGGGCTTCAAAAGCACGCTCGCAGTCATCGTTCCAAGCGAAAGTTTATCTGGATGTTAGCAGCTTATGCTGTGGCGACGCGATGGCAGCAAAATGGCTAATGAAGTGGCGGAAGTAGGACGGCAGGCCCAATAAACTTCGTAAGTGTTTCTGATTTTGTGGACGAGGGAAGCGTATTACGGCAGCAAGCTTTTCAGGATCCGGGCGAACGCCATTTTTGCCGACAAGGTGGCCCAACACCTTGATGTTCTTTTTGGTGAAGTGGCATTTCTTTGTGTTTAGCTGAAGTCCAGCATTAGAAATACACGTCGAAACTTCGTCTAAACAATCAAGATGCTGACGAAAAGAAGAGGAGAAAATGACGATGCCATCTAGGTAACAGAGACATGTTATCCAATTTAGGCCGCGTAGTACTGTGTGAATCACGCGTTCAAACGTGGCAGGAGCATCACATAAACCGAATGGTATCACGTTCAATTCATACAGCCCGTCTGGTGTTGCAAAGGCAGTTTTTTTCTTTGTCCGCTTCGTGCATAGGTATCTGCCTTTAACCAGACCGTAGATCGATGCTGGAGAAAAATTCAGCGCCTTGCAGAGAGTGCGTAGTCGACTCGTGGCATCGGGTAGACGTCTCTGCGCGTGATCTTATTAAGTGCTCGATAATCGACGCAGAATCGCACCGAACCATTCTTCTTTCGGGCTAGCACCACAGGTGATAACGACGAGCTGGACGAAGGCCGGATAACATCTCGTATGAGCATATCGGCAACGTTGTCCTCAATGATTTTCCACTCTGCGGATGACACTCGACATGGGTGACGGCGCACAATTGTATTGCCTTCCGTTTCAATTCGATGTACGGCGACGAAAGCGCGACCGAAAAGCTTGGAATTGACATCAAATGAAGCATTGTGTTTTTGAAGGATGCCCAAAAGTTCTTGCTTTTGCGCTGACGTGAGATGGGGATTTATTGTGGCTGTTAAAGCAGCCGTTGTAGCATCGTCATCATTACTCGTAGAGAAAGATGACGCGCCTGCGTGAAGGGGCACCAAAGAAAGTGGTTCGGTATCTGTGAAGCAAACCACACTAGTGACCTGGGGCAGTGCAACAGGGAAAAGTAGGGTTAACTGCCGTAACTAATGCTCTGCCATCATGAAAGCGCACCAGGCTGGGAGCGAAGGTAAGCCCACCAGAAATGTAGCGCCCACACGGTGCCAGGAACACATCACCAGTACTGATCTTATCTTATGTCAGAATATGCCCATTACCTAGAGGAATAAAACAGTCATCAGTGGTGACGAAGCGCTGGCTATGAGCATCTTTATCGGACGAAAGCGCCCTATCTGACATGCGAATGACCCTCTGACGGCAAGATATCATGGCTGAAGCTGAGGAGAGAACGTCCCACCCTAAATTGAGCGCATTAGTACACGATGATAGAACAAGAAACTGTATATGGTGAAGGATGCCCTCAATAAAAACTGGTGCTGTGCAAACACCAGAAGGCTGAACGAAAACCGCATTAGCACAGCGAAGGGGAGGGCCATCATGCGGTGTCTTCAATTTGCGCAAACGGGAACACAAGTCCACAATAATAACTGAGAGCGATGCACCTGTGTCCACCAAGGCTTCAGTCCATATACCCTCAACACACACTGAAAGTACATTTGAAGGGCATTCCGGAGGAGTTCGATGCAGTCCGCCAAGTGCAGCTTTCCCTCCAAAAGCTGTACTGTTTAGTCTTCCGGGCGGTGATCAGACGCCGTGGTAGCCGAACGAAGTAGTGACGAGGAACGGCGCATAGGTGACGGGGAACGACGACGCGAGGAGCGGAAGGTACTGGCTGCATCGAAATGCTGTGGGGATGGTGAGCGGCGTTAGTACAGTTGGTATGGGGGGCGATGTTGTGGAGCAGGGGCAAACTCATCCCTCTCGTAGTCACCATAGCCCCGCCTTTCGTCTTGTTGACGTCGACGACAGAACCGTGAGATGTGGCCACGTATTCCGCAATAATAGCAAATCGGTCGAGATGGACGCCAGGCATAGAAAGAAGGAGGTGGTGCCCTTGGGGCTGGTACATTTGGGGAGGGCTGCGTAGTTGACACATACTGCGATGATTGCTGAGAAGGTGACGCTGCAGCCACCTGAGCGTATGTCGGCTTTGGAGTGGTATGCGAGCAGGGGACTTGCTCACACGTCATGGATGTCAGTTCCTCCCTGACGATGTTGCGGAGGCTGCCTGCAGAAGTTGTTATGCGGAGCTCACAAGACGACGAGGTGGCCTGGAATCGCAGCTCCTCGCGGATCATGGACCGTATCAACACACGGAGCTCATTGTCGTGCGTTGGCCTGGGATCTCCTGTGTCAGGTTGTAAACGTATAAGTTGAAGGTCGTCGAGTAGCTGACACGTACTGATGATATCTGCGACCGTGAGGGGTTCTTTGCCGCCAAAGCGTTAAATGCGATGGTGCCTATGCCCTTGAGCAGGTGGCGAACGCGGTCATGTTCCGCCATCGAGCTGTCGACGTGACGGCATAGGGCGAGGACACCTTCGATGTACGAAGTATAGGACTCGCCGGATTGCTGGACACGTTCAGCAAGCTTCCGTTTGGCAATGTCTGCACGTACAGAAGGGTTGGAAAAAATCTGATGGAGCTGCTGCTTAAAATTACGCCAGTCGGGGAAATCCAGCTGATGGTTGAGAAACCATGTCTTAGCGACCCCCGTCAGATAGAACAGTACGCGGGACAGTTTTACAGAATCATGCCAATAGTTAAGCGCACTCACACGGTCGTACTCATCCAACCAGTCTTCAACGTCTTCACCGCGAAGGCCAGCGAACATCGGGGGATCTTTTTGAGGGGCGGTGTCAGTCCATGAAGACATGCCCAGGGTTGTAGGCGGGGTGGATAGAGCCGTGTTGTTGTTGTGCTCACCTTGCGACATGACCGAGGGCTGACTGCGCAAACGGCTACGCGACTGGAGCTCCAGGAATGGTTGGTAGTCGAAGATAACGAAAAAGCACTACAGGGAGAGGATCAGTGGACCGGAAAGCACCCTCCACCACTTGTAAAACAACGTTTTTGCTGCGGACACTTCTTTTACTTGCCGAGCGTCTGCCCCACAACACAGGTCCGACTGATGATGATGAGTATGTACTTATGACAAGAGGACGCGCATGAATAATGCTCACAATATCAATTATTGCCTAAAAATGAAATATGTAGGTCCGTGGTTCATAAGAAATCGTGATCCAAAACACTTATATATACATTACCATGATTTTGGACTATTTGAACTCCCATAGAAGTAACGCTAACCTCAACGCAAAAGTTTTGCCCCGACGCGTTGGTCTAGCAGCTAAGGTACTCAGCTGCTGACCTGCAGGTCGCGGGATCAAATCCCGGCTGCGGCGGCTGCATTGCCGATGGGGGCGGAAATGTTGTAGGCCCATGTGCTCAAATTTGGGGGCACGTTAAAAGACCCCACGTGGTCTAAACTTTCAGAGCCCCCCACTACGGCGTCTCTCATAATCATATGGGGGTTTTGGGACGTTAAACCCTACGTATAAATCATTAATCAAGAACGGAAAAGTTATTATTTCATTCGAATTTATTAAGTTCAAGAATAGGTTTCAACCGCAATCCCAGGGTTTCTCTTCCACAGGATTTTCAAGACGACAATCTTCGCACGCTTTAAAGACTGCTGAACTCATATCTACACACGGTATTTTAGTGTAAAGCAAGGTGACATCAAGGGTTACAAGGATTGCTTTATCTGGAACGGTAGGTTTATTATATCTTGAGCAATTGTATTGGTACCCTTTACGATTTATGGAGATATTCCAGAAGTTCGGTTGATAAGGGAGTCGACGGACTCCCTTATCCCTTAGCATTTGGAGTTACGGACTCCAAATGCTAAGGCACTCTGTTCCCCATATACTAAATAAGTTCAAGCTCACAGAACAGCAATTGCGTCTCCTTTCAAGTAGTGATATATTAAACCTGCTTGTATAAGGAGCTAAAAACCCAGAAAAATTGCACCCAGTACTTGTAAATGCATAAAATTTTAAGTGTTCCCTTTTCTGTTATAGCGTCTTATTTTGGTTGCCTTTATCCCAATAATTGTTTGTTTGTAAACACCCATGTGTGCATCTATTCTGTACTTCATAAACAACCACTAGAATGTTATTTTCTTTTCTTTTTTTCTTTCAATCATACGTGAGCACCGTCTGGAGTTTGGTGTGCCATTGTTTCTGTTGCCTTGTACAAATGGGAGGTGGGGCTAGTCAAGCTGCTATAGCACAGCTTTTTTCCTACTTTCCATGCCACAATTGTTTCTTGTTTGTGTAAATCACGGTGTATCGTTGTGGTGAAATAAATTTCAACTTCAACTTCAACTTCAACATATCTTGAAAGGTGTTCTGTTGTAGTGTTGACATCGGACATGATTGGGTGCTTGTGTTGCTTTCTTTGTGATTCTTTGGTAGCAAGTAAGACTTACCATACGGGATTGAGCAGTATCAGAGACCTAACCATTTTTAGTTTATGGTTTTCTGCTGTAGTATAGTTTTGTGAGCTGATCTATCAAAATAGTCCTAAACTCATCAGTTGGTTCGCTAGAGTTTGGTTTATGAAAAGTGGTATCCGAAAGGTGTCTGGTCACTTTCTTGATGTAATGTCTCCTATTAGGAACACCAATCACTCTTCCATCATCCGTGCATTTACGGCATCACCATAATCGTTACAAAGTTTTTCAAGCGCTGTGTTTTCGTCCTCTGTCATATTCTCTCCGTAGCGAGCACGAGTCTTGTAAGCCTAAATTATTTCTTCTTGAAGTGAACCTCTATACAATTCTAGACATTTATCACGCGTGAGGGTGGGGTGCAATGCTTGTATGACGGCGTATGTAGTTAAGCACCATTAGGAGTTTTACGGTTATGAAAGTACTTTTTCAGGCACAAGTTTCAAGCAAAATGGTCCAGAGGTCGTATTCACAAAACTAACTTGCGAAAACATTTTTTCACAAGATAAGTTTTGTTGCGTAAGTCAATTCACGAAACAAAAAAAATGTCGTAAGAGGCCATTGTTGTCACATCGGCCGCTGCAATAAAGCGCGCTGTGGCTGCCATGGAATATGTCAGCGATGGTGATGCAGTTGCTATATTTGCTTACGTCACCAAAAAATGCTCCTAAGTGGATTCACGAAGCAAAACTTTGCGTAAGTACAGCGTGGCTAGGCGAAAATTCTAAGAGTGGTCTGAACCACTCTCTCTATTTCTCTATTGCGGTACTTTGAGTTACGTGTGTTGTTTCCTTTGTACGCAGTACATGGCATTGACAACCACTGTCGGCAAATAATTTCGAAGTCTCAGTAATTGAAGAATACTATTGGACGTCAATACCGTGAAATAATGCATGTAAAAATTGTGGCTGGATGAAAAATACAACGGTCGGTGACTTCGGACGCGGCACGGCCTATGATAAACCTCATTTGTTATGTGGCGCCCCACGTCTAGCGATTATTAGTACAACTCGAGATCCTTGCCTCATTGCCAGAAATTACCACCAAAGAGGTTATTGGGAGCACATTTCCTTGGGCGCTAGTGGAAAGAAAAATGAGCGGACCTTTCCAGTTGGCGGTTTATGAAGCCTATTCTGTGGTTGTTCTTTAGTGTACTTTGATTTGCTCTATTTGTTCAATGGGCACGATCTCTCGAATACAGCTGACGATACACTTGGAGACGATCTGGAATGGGCACGTACTTTGTAAACCGCAGCGTATTAGGGGTGTGCGTGATTACACATGGAACTACAAAAAAGTCAAGCGTTTCTGCCTTCAATGTTCAGAAACCGATATGGGCCGTGATAATATGGCAAGCAGTTGGGATGAAATACCCTACTAATTTTAAGTGACACCGGAATTGTGCAAACCCTCACAACTCTGGAGCGAACCTTGGCTGAATTGTTTTCTGCGACAATTACCAGCCCTTTAACTTGGTACATGAATATCATTTGAAGGTACAGCAAGCCACTGACATGTATTTTGTGTGACCAATTGACTTGGGAATAGCGGCATCGCGAAGGCGAAACCCTCGTCGCCTGTGCGCTCTTCTCGAAGCAGATGACAAACGCGAGCGGACGACGTCTTGGTCGACAGGCACGGCACAGCTTGTGATTGGTTGTGAAGCAATACTCTGAGCATCAGCTCACTCCATGACGTTGCCAAAGCACTTCTTTTATCTGGCACGCCCGTCTAGTTCGTCATGTCACCCCCCTCGCACATAACAGTAAATTTCGTCATGCTGTGAAAAATAGGCAAGTACTTTCTAAAACATTTTTACGTGATGCGCAGTTGTCGAAAACAACATGGCGTCGTAAACAGTGTATCGGTCGGTGCGAAGTTTAACGAACGCCTCGCGTTTGAGTTGCTTCAGCGTTCGATTGGATGTGTTGTGATTACCGCTGCTTTTACAATGCATGCAAGCGGTTTGAAAACCAGCGGCAGTGCTTCAGTGTACTATAACACGTAGCGAAGCCTGTGCCTCGGTGTGTTTATGAAGCGAGATCGGTGCCTGTGCATCAACGACAACAAGCACTCAAGAAGGCTGCAATATGTGTTTGTGTGCCGGTAACAGTTCGTTCGCGTCACTTTCCAATCTCCCAGTTCAGTGCTGTGCGACATATCGGATCGAGCCCCGCCGCGGTGGTCTAGTGGCTAAGGTACTCGGCTGCTGACCCGCAAGGCGCGGGTTCGAATCCCGGCTGCGGCGGCTGCATTTCCGATGGAGGCGGAAATGTTGTAGGCCTGTGTGCTCAGATTTGGGTGCACGTTAAAGAACCCCAGGTGGTCTAAATTTCCGGAGCCCTCCACTACGGCGTCTCTCTCTCATAATCATATAGTGGTTTTGGGACGTTAAACCCAACATATCAATCAATCAATCAATTTCGGATGGACAGTGTTTGAAACGTTACATCAGTGATTACAAGTAGTATTGAAACGTATGAACTACGTGCTGTGTTGGGTTCTTTCTTCGCCACTGGATAGCTCGTACGCTTCTATTTTCTTGTGAGCATTCTAGTGTTTCGGCGTGACACGATGTTCTTTGTGAGCAGTGGTGCTGTGTTGACGCTGCCAAGACTTCTCAAGAGGCTGTGCTCGTATGGCCAAAAATTAAAACACAGCGTTGATAACTGTTCTGCTCTCGAAGTTGCAATGGTGCGGCTTGGCGTTTTTGCTTGTCAGCTCGTCACTTCTGTTTTGTGACAACCATATTCCGAGCACGTTGATGGGACAAACTGCAACTGCAAGATGCTACATTGTGTTGTGGATCTTGTTGCTTTAGAAGCATGCCTAGATTCTTCTTCGGCAAGAAACTTAAGAGTTCTATGTGCCAGCGAGAATCCATGAACGTCAAGATTTCCTCCGTCTCTCGGTGTTAAGAGACACGGTGTTAAGAGACACGGTGTTAAGACACGGTGTTAAGAGACACGGTGTTAAGAGACATGGTGTTAAGAGATCTCTCGGTGTTAAGATTACGGTGTTAAGAGACACCGGTAGCTCCACGGTTATCGTGCGGAGAAATTTGGTACGGGAAAGTGAGTTGACAGGCAGAACGAAACCGGTTTGCCTAATTGACCGTACGGTTCTGATGCTTCCCGAAGCAGAGATTGAGGTTGAAACCCCGTACTTCAGCGGGAAGGTAACCGCTCTATGTATGACGACCCGCCTTTACGACCTTGTCATCGGAAACATTGACGGGGCACGAGGACCGAATAATCCGGATTGTTTGGGAGAAGACCCTAAGATAGAGCCCTCGCCAACCCAGCGACGGCGAGATACAGTGGAGGAGCATCCCGTGACGGATCTCACTAGAGCCCAAGGTGAAGCCGCGGCGCAAGAGACAGCGAATGAGAAGATGATCGTGTTGAATGAGTTCACATGCTGGGCAGCTGGACGTACGTCGGCACGACCCCAACCGACCGACAGTGTAAAGGTGACGGAGTCGGCCAGCCAGACCCAATGCCGTGACATGAACAAGCTGGTAAATAAACAGACAGGACCCGTTGAACGTTATGACCCGTTAACGTTGTCGGAAGTGACAACGATAGCTGAGACGCTGCCTCAGATATTGTCGTTGCAAAGAACTCGCCGAAAACGAACGAGGAAAAACAAGAAGAGGTCGAGCGAGCACTGCAAGCAAGGGTGCAAGCGCCGTCTGAAATGCACAGGATAAGCGCTGAGGTCGAACCAGAATGTGTTTGGCAGTGCTGAGTGCCATATGTTGTGTTAATGTTGTGTTATCCTGTTTCACAAGTGTCGAAGTGTTTGTGCTGTGATGTGATGTATAGTATTGTACAATTGTTGTAATAAGAGAACTTTGTACATTTGTATTGTTGGGAATGAGTGGTGGAGTGTTGTACTCATGTGCCTGTGGTTATTTCATGTGTTATGTAATTGATTTACAATGTACAATTGTAATAAGTGATCTATTGTGAATGTGAAGTGTCATGAGCGACAGATTGTGTTAAAATCTCTGAGAGTGTGTGATGACTGTTCGCGCTAGTTTGTGTCGTTTTGAATATTATGAGATAATATTCTTAAAGTGGGGGGCAGTGTCACAGAACGAGCGCTCAAAATAGGCGCACCGCCAAATTCTTGCGATAACGTGCGGTAGAGACGCCGCGAGGTTAACGAAAAAGAAAGAAAAAGAAAACAAACATCTAAAGGTGCCAGTGCGAAGGGGCAACAACAACAACAAAGGCTCCTCGGGCGCGCGAGCCTCTCCTCTCGGAAGCGTGGCTTCGCTGACGAACCTCCTCATCCCACATCTGCGGCCAAGCAAGCACTGAAAATTTCTAGATGGAAAGGGGCGTGTTATGCCGGGTTGAGTCATCTGTCGGGGACGGCCCTCGTACAGTTTCGCGCCTTCCCCCAGCCTCCGCTGCGCATCGCGCCGACGAAATGATGAGAACTTTCTGGAATGTCGTGTGGAAGGTATTGTTACGTGAGTAACGAGACAAAGTATTGCGAATATATTCGAAAAATATATTTGCAAGAGCGGTTGCAGCACTGGCCAGTCTGGCTCCGAGCTCGAGCAGCCAGCGACCCTCATCTTCTTCGTCGGGCGCACACGCGCATTCGCACTATGCTTTGTGGCAGCCTACAGGTAGCATAACCCCCGTCGGCAAAGGCGCCGTCTCGGCGCATCTAGATGTCAAGATCATTGGGCGAGTGGTACTGCTTCAGGCGTGCGACGTGTACGATGTCGCTGGCCCTAGGGGTGGATGAAGACGGCGAGGCAGCAGGAGTGATTTCATAAGTGACGGGAGTCACCTCACGAAGCACTCTGTATGGCCCTGTGTACCGAGAGAGCAGCTTGTCAGACAGGCCAACGTGCCTGGTCGGAGACCACAGCAGAACCAACGAACCGGGCGAAAAGTGCACATCGCGGTGTCGTTGGTCGTACCGACGCCGTTGGTTTGCTTGGGAGGTCAGAAGGCGAGCACGAGCGGTTTCGCGTGCGTGGGCGGCCCGGCTGATGGCGTCCAGAGCATATTGGGAAGTTGGAGCTGCTGGTAACGGAATCGTCGTATCGAGGGGTAATGTGGGTTCGCGGCCGAACAGCAAGAAAAAAGGGGAGTAACCAGCCGTGTCGTGGCGCGAAGAATTGTAGGCAAATGTCACGTATGGTAAAGCGATGTCCCAGTCAGAGTGATCTGAGGAAACGTACTTTGCAAGCATGTCAGTTAGGGTTCGGTTCAGGCGTTCTGTGAGGCCATTTGTTTGCGGATGGTACGACGTAGTGAGCTTGTGGCGTGTTTCACAAGAGCGTAGGATGTCCGCTATGACTTTCGATAGAAATGTGCGGCCTCGGTCCGTGAGCAGCTGGCGTGGAGCACCATGTTGCAAGATCACGTCGTGTAGAAGAAAATCGGCGACGTCAGTGGCGCAACTTGTTGGAAGGGCGCGTGTGATTGCGTAGCGTGTGGCGTAGTCTGTGGCCACAGCTATCCACCTGTTGCCAGCAGAAGACAGGGGAAAAGGGCCGAGTAAGTCCAAGCCGACGCGAAAGAAAGGTTCAGTAGAAATATCGAGTGGTTGAAGGCGCCCAGCCGGAAGCGTCGATGGTGTTTTGCGGCGCTGACATTCCTCACACGCCGCGACGTATCTTCTGACGGACCGTGCCAGACCTGGCCAATAGAAGCGACGGCGAATCCGGTCGTATGTGCGGGACACACCGAGGTGACCGGCAGTAGGAACGTCATGAAGTTCGTGGAGTACAGCCAAGCGGAGGTGTTTGGGTATGGCAAGCAGCAGAGATGGGCCGTCTGGATGGAAGTTATGCCGGTATAATGTGCCATTCTGGAGTACGAACGAGCGATAGGATCGGTTCGATGGGGAGGAGTCGAGGCGCTCAATGATAGCTCGTAGGGCTGCATCACGGCGTTGCTCGTCGGCTATGTGGTTCAGTTGAGAAACGGAGCACACGCAGGCGTCGTTGTCAGGTATGGTGGCCGATGGGCCAACTGGATAGCGAGAAAGGCAATCGGCGTCCTGGTGCAGGCGTCCAGACTTGTATATCACAGCAAAGGTGTATTCTTGCAGTCGCAGAGCCCAGCGACCAAGTCGACCTGTAGGATCTCTTAAGGATGAAAGCCAGCAGAGCGCGTGGTGGTCGGTGACGACGGAAAAGTGAGTGCCATATAAATATGGACGGAATTTTGAGACCGCCCAGACAAGAGCAAGGCATTCTCGCTCCGTGATCGAATAGTTACGCTCTGCAGGTGTAAGGAGGCGGCTAGCATACGCGATAACGCGGTCGTGTCCCTGTTGGCATTGGGCGAGAACGGCTCCGATACCGTGACCACTGGCATCAGTTCGGACCTCAGTTCGGGCAGATGGGTCAAAGTGGGCCAGGATAGGGGGCGTCGTCAAAAGTGTTATGAGGTGAGAGAAGGCGGCAGCTTGAGTGGACCCCCACGAAAATGGAACGCCTTTCTTCAAAAGATCGGTAAGTGGTTGGGCGATTGCCGCAAAATCTTTCACGAACCGCCTAAAGTAGGAGCAAAGTCCCACAAAGCTCCGGACATCTTTGGCGGATTGGGGTACTGGGAAACTCGTGACGGCACGAATTTTCTCAGGGTCCGGTCTCACACCAGAAGCATCGACAAGGTGGCCCAGCACGGTAATCTGTCGGCGGCCGAAGTGACACTTCGAGGAGTTCAACTGGAGGCCAGCTTTGCGGAAGACGTCGAGAATGGCCGACAGACGCTCAAGGTGGGTCTCAAATGTAGGTGCAAATACGAGGACGTCGTCTAGGTAACACAGGCATGTTGACCATTTGAACCCGTGTAGCAGAGAGTCCATCATACGTTCGAACGTGGCGGGGGCATTGCATAGACCGAAGGGCATAACCTTGAATTGGTATAGGCCATCTGGAGTGATGAAGGCGGTCTTTTCTTGGTCTTTCTCGTCTACGGCAATCTGCCAATAACCAGAACGAAGGTCGATGGATGAAAAGTAGCGTGCGCCGTGGAGACAATCGAGGGCGTCATCAATACGTGGTAAAGGATACACGTCCTTTTTGGTGATTCGATTTAGATGCCGGTAATCGATGCAAAAACGCCATGTGTTGTCCTTCTTTTTAACCAGGACGACGGGTGACGCCCATGGGCTTGATGAGGGCTCAATAATGCCTTTAGTTAACATCTTATTCACTTCAGCTTGAATAATCTGGCGCTCCGACGCGGACACGCGATACGGTCGACGGTGAATGGGAGCAGCATCACCTGTGTTGATGCGGTGCTGGACAAGAGAAGTTTGGCCGAGTGGTCGGTCGTCAAGGTCGAAGATGTCACGGTAGGAAGCTAGAAGGCGTGCGAGAGCGGCTGATTGCGCTGGGGGAAGGTCAGGGTCGATCATGGGACGTATGGACATGTCGAGGCATGTGGCATCGAGTGGGCGACAAGAAAAATTGGTGCATGCGTCGGCTGCGAAAGTGGTGACGTGATCATCGGCTAAGGACCGCAACGTGGCGATTAGGATGCCTTCAGGGAGGACTTGCTTTGTGAAGCCGAAATTTATGACGGGTAGACGGGTCCGGTTGGAGGCTACAGTTACGATGCAGTGAGGGACTGTGACGTCACGTGCCAGTAGGACATCAGGAATCGGCGTGACGATGTAATTCCCATCCAATACGGGTGAGGTCGTGGCGAATTCGGTGAATGTGAGGGCTTTAGGCGGTAAGCGGAGGAAATCTGTGGCAGAAAGGCCGTGTTGAGGTTCAGGGTGAATATCCGGCTGAAGAGGAAGGTCTAAGCAAAGAGTACCAGCGGAACAGTCTATCAGAGCAGAATGGGTCGACAGGAAGTCCATCCCTAAGATGAGGTCATGAGGACAGTTCTGGAGCACCGTGAATAGAACAGGAATGTAACGGTCGGCGATGCTTATGCGAGCCGTACACATGCCAATGACAGGAACAGTGCCGCCATCGGCCACACGTACAGCTTCGGTAGCAGGAGGCGTGAGTACTTTTCTTAAGCGGCGACAAAGATGAACGCTGATTATGGACACATGAGCGCCAGTATCGACTAGTGCCGACAGAGAAATACCGTCCACGTGTACATCGACAAGATTTTTGTTCGTATGAAGCGTCAATGGAGGGTTTGGTTCAGACAGGGATGATGCAGCACTACCTCCAGGGGCTGCACTGTCTAGTTTTCCGTCGGGTACGATGAAAAGTTAGGCGGCGAGTGATGGCGGCGTGGCTGGGGCGACGGGGAACGACGGCGTTGAGGGGACGGAGAACGAGCAGGAAGGCGGCTGTTAGACGTGTCGAAAGCAGGGGCGGTACGGCTGGACGAATACCGGCGAAGATCTTCATATGGGCTATAAGGTGCGAAAAACTGGCTCCTATGTGGCGGCGTCCAGGAGGCACGGCAGTAGCGGGAGACATGTCCAACGCGGTGGCACCGGAAGCAGATCGGTTTGTCGTCAGGAGTTCGCCATTCCGCCGGGTTGCGAGATCGTGGAGCAACAAATGGGTCACGTCGAGGTGCATTAATGGGAATTGGTCTGGAGGAGGGGCGAGAGATGGGGCAAGCATCAGGGAACCCGCGGTTGGCGAATTCTTGTCGTACGACCGCCTGAATAACGGAGATCGCGGGGGTTGTCGGTATCGTATGTTCGAAAGAAGTGGGCTGAAGCGGCGCTGGACTTGCTGCTTCAAGTTCCCGTCGAACGATACGCGTTACACTCTGCTCAAAGGGCGGTGTGACGGTAGAATCGGAGCAGGTGGACGTAGCCGCCGTGTTTGGCAACCGAGAAAAAGGAGGGCGCACCCGACGGCTTTTTGCTGTTTCGAAACGGCGGCATTCTTGAATTACACGGTCGATGGTCGAGACGTTAGTGTACACCAGCAAATTGAAGGCGTCGTCCGCGATCCCCTTCAAAACGTGTCCAACCTTTTCAGCCTCAGACATCGCCTCGTCCACTTTTCGGCAAAGAGCGAGAACTTCTTGGATGTATGACACATACGATTCAGTTGGCGACTGGACACGGGTAGCCAGCTCCTGTCGTGCAGCTGCGTGGCGACCGGTCGGGTCCCCAAAGATGTCACGTAGCTTCTCCTTGAACGTGTCCCAGCTGGTGAGTTCGGACTCATTTGTCTCGTACCAGACACGCGGGGTTCCGTCCAAGTAGAAGAGAACATTAGCGAGCATCATGGTAGGGTCCCAGCGGTGAGTTTGACTGACCCGTTCATAAAGGCGAAGCCATTTGTCGACGTCGAGGCCAGGTTGCGCAGAAAATGTCCCGGGATCACGGGGTGTTTGGACGGCGACAAAGGTTGTCGGAGAAGCCGCAGATGGTGAAGCGGACGCGTTGTCACTGAAAGCCATGGCGGGAAGCTGGAGGATACGGCCACTGCGGAGCTGCGTGGTGAGGACGGGGATCGTTCCACCTCCACCAAATATGTTACGTGAGTAACGAGACAAAGTATTGCGAATATATTCGAAAAATATATTTGCAAGAGCGGTTGCAGCACTGGCCAGTCTGGCTCCGAGCTCGAGCAGCCAGCGACCCTCATCTTCTTCGTCGGGCGCACACGCGCATTCGCACTATGCTTTGTGGCAGCCTACAGGTAGCAGTATTATCCGAGCAGTGAAGATGAGAGATCAGGAGAAGACGGAAGTTAGCGCCAGAGCGCGTAGGGTATACCGCCGTGTAGTCGGCGAAGGTTTTGTCCGTAGAGACAAAGCAGGAGAAGACGGAAGTTAGCGCCAGAGCGCGTAGGGATTCCGCCGTGTAGTCGGCGAAGGTTTTGTCCGTAGCGACAAAGCAGGAAAAGAAGAGGATTTGTGATGAAGGAAAAGAAGAGGAAGTGGTGAAGGCTCGAGCTACAGGCAAGAGCGTGTGTCTACCGCTATCAAGCGAAGACGCGTGGCAACAGCTGCCTGTGTGTGGCCGACGTGTTTCCGGCGAAGACGTTGAAGCTTGAAGAGTGGCCAGTTGAAGACGCGAGGTTTCCTGGAAGAGAAACTGAAGGGGCAGCGGAACGACAACAACGCTGGGCTTTGAGTGACTGATTCTCGAAAGAGTATCATCCAGACTTTTGTTTCAAGAACTTTGGACTGAATAGGTTTTCTATCTCATTAGTCTTTAGGTGTCTTGGTTGTTCAATGCATGCGACTGCATTGTAGTTCGTAATGTTGTCTGTGTCCGTTGTTTCGAGTGTGGCTGATTGTACTGTGTAGTACGTTGTTTGATTGGTGACATATTGTACTCAACTATTGTGGAGTGTACATACTTGTGTATTGTTTTCGATCTGCCATTATTGAAAATATAATTTTGTTTGTTTATCAACTCTCGGCCCTGACTTGTTCTTTGGACCACAGCCGGCGCCCGCTGGCGCGCCAAAAAAGAACACTTCCAAATTGTCCACGCTTTCGTGGTGCGGTTCGGGGGGCCGAAACTTCAGCCCTTGGAATTAGCCCGGCGATCGCCTCCCTAATTAACGGGACCTGTGTGACAAACACCAAATGACGTGAGGACCTTAAAAGAGCGGAAGACACAAAAAATAAGGCAGACCAATTCAACTGTTACTTCCAGTCCGTCTTCACAATCGATAACGGGCTAGTACATTAGCCTGGGATTATGCCACCCACCAATAGCAAATTATCAGAAACCACAGATATAACTGAAAGCGGTATACTGTGCCTGCTACTAAAACTTGAAGATAAAAAGAGCTGGGGTCCAGATGGGATACCGATCGTCTTTCTCAAACGGTATGCTGAACCACTCAGCAAGTACCTGCGCTTAATATTGTAACGAAGTAAAGGAAGATGAAAGACAGAATCAGCTGCCAGGCGCGAGTGTGGCAATCAGCCATTGTGATTCTCGCCTGAAATTGTTCCTCTGTATAGTTGCGTTTATACAGAAGTCACCGACCCCGTAACATATTGGTGAGAGGTGCTGGGTAACCAACAGGCAACGGAGCTCCGCAGCGGACGCCGCATCGGTTTTTCAGCCATGGCCAAGGCTGAGCCCTCCACATCAACGTCAGCGTCTCCGACGAACACGGTGTCGCAAGCATACGTTTTCACGCCACTCAAGGATCCCGGTACACTTAGCGGGACAGATGGCGTCGACGTTGACGATTGGTTGGCCATGTTCAAATGAGTGAGTGTGCAAAACAGATGGCACCCCACACTTCAGTTGGCTAATGTGCTGTTTTACTTGAGAGGCACGGCGAAGGTGTGGTAAGAAAACAACGTAGAAGAACTCACAAGCTAGGACCAATGCAAAGAAAAGATGCGAGAGGTGTTTGGCAAAACTGCCAGTCGTAAGATCACTGCCAAAAAGGAATTGGGCTGCCGTGCCTCATTCCCAACGGAATCATACCTCGCATACATTCAAGACGTGCTGGCCCTCTGCCGAAAGGCCGAAAGCAACATGACCGAAGGTGACAAAGTAGGGCATGTCCTGAAAGGGAGTGCCGACGATGCGTTCAATCTCCTGCTGCGCAAGAACTTTTCCACTGCGGACGCGATCATCAAAGAGTGTCGTCAGCTTGAGCAAATAAAAAGTCGCCACATTTTGAAAACATTCGCCCTACTTCTAAACACCGGCGCAACATCAATTTGCGAGGACCAGTCCACACCACAATGACCGTCGCCACCGGAAGACCTGACACGCATTGTTCGTCGCGAAATGGAAGCTATGGCACCCTCGGCGTTAATTCGCGCAGTACCAATAGCACTCCTGTTACTGTTCCTCTTGTTCAAGCCATCGTGCGCCAGAAGCTTGAAAACATCGTAGTGCTTTTTTGTGCCACGTCACCGCCCCCAGAGTCAGCGAACGCCCTTTCGCGATGCCCTCCTCCGACCGACGGTTTTCTCCACGTACTCTAAACCCGGCTGAGTAACAAACTGCAGATGCCCGCCCTATATGTTTCAACTGCAACCGCGTTGGACATATTGCTCATTACTGCCGCAACACATGGTTCTCGGCACCTCGTGCAACGACCAATATGACCCGTTTCCGCGGTACCGCCGCACATTTTCACCTGCCGAAGAGTCCCATGCCATTGACCCCTTCTCGGAACACTTGGTACAGCTGCTCGCCTTCACCACTTGGGCACCAGTCTCGTTCACCACACATACGTAGCCCATCGTCCCGTTTGCTGCAGCCACGGTGGTTCTCGTCCGCTGTGGCTTTCGGCCGAATCGTCTCGGAAAACTGAGAAATGCAGCCTTCGGAGGTGGTGCTGCATTGACGACTTCCGCAGCAAATTCTCTCTCTGTTCCTACCAGACGAAGTGTAATACACGTTGAAGTAGATGGCGTACCTGTACAAGCACTTGTATACACCGGCATAAGCAATTCGGTCATGAGTTGAACCCTACGCACAAGTTTAAAGAAAGTTCTGACACCAGCGGCTGTACAAATGCTCCGTGTGGCCGATGGCGGCGCGCTGATGGTTTGTGCACTGCCCGCGCAAGTATAAAGGGCCACACTGCTTTTGTCAATTTAGCCGTGATTGACCAGTGCCCTTATGACGTTATCTTATGCCTGGACTTCTTGTCGAATCACTCTGCTCTTATCAATTTTGCTACCGGCGTCCTTCAAATAGAACTGCCTCAGATAGTCACAAAACACCACACTTCCCGCCGCGTCTGTGCTCTCTTCAGGTTGTGCGACTGTCACCCCAGGCAGCCAACTACGTTATTTTGACAACACAACCACAGGTTCCCGATGGTCAATATGTTTTCCTTCCTCTCGCCGACGTCCTCTCGGAGCGCAACATCGCTATTCCCCATACGCGTGTGACTGTCACTGACAACTGCACCTCACTCCCACTTCTCAATTTTAGCTTTTGCGCTCAAGTGCTTCCTCGTGGCATGTTCTCTGCCAGCGTATCCAATGCTGACGAATTCGAAATCGCGGCTCTCACCACGGAGATTGAATTACTTAAGTCTCCTGTAGCTAACAAGATTTGTTCTATGCCGAGTCTTTTCTCGAAGATTATTGCACCCGACCTCAATCCTGCGCAAGCCAACGACATCCATCCCCTTCTCGGGTCGTATACCGACATTTTTTATTGCAACGAGAGACCTAGCTCCAGGGCGAACATCCACAGTTCAGCACCGTATAAACCCTCATGACGCCAGTCCTACTCGCCGACGCCCCTATCGTGTCTCCCACACCGAGCGCATAGTTATCCAAGCAAAAGTTCACAAAATGCTCCACAAAGGTGTCATAGAACCATCAAGTAGTCCTTGGGCTTCCCCTGTCGTCCTTGTGAAGAAAAAAGACGGTACCTGGCCCTGCTGCGTTGACTATCGCCGCCTTAACAAGATCACGCAAAAAGACGTATACCCGCTACCACGGATCGATGACGCGTTGGAATGCCTGCACGGTGCTACGTACTTCTCGTCTATTGATCTTCGGTCCAGCTACAGGCAGATTTCTGTCGATGAGCTTGACCGCGAGAAGATGGCCTTCATTACACCGAATGGTTTATAGCAGTTTAAGGTGATGCCTTTTAAACTATGTAACGCCCCTGGCACGTTTGAACGAATGATGGACTCTCTTTTGCGTGGTTATAAGTGGTCTACTTGTCTCTGTTACCTAGACGATGTGATAGTCTTTTCATCTATTTTCGAAAGCCACCTGACCCGTCTCGGTGTAATTCTCGGAGTCTTAAAAACAGCTGGGCTACAACTATACACCAACAAAAGTCAATTTGGCCGCCATCAGATTACCATTCTGGGCCATCTTGTTAACGGCGATGGCATCCAACCAGATCCTGAAAAGATCAGTGCCATCCGTAGCTTTCCGGTGCCCTGTTCTACATCCGACGTCCGGAGCTTCATCGGCTTATGTTTCTACTTTCGTCGTTTCGTGAAAAACTTCGCCTACGTTGCCAGGCCACTCACAGATTTGCTGAAGAAGGATACTACCTTTTCATGGGGCCCTGAGCAGGCTCAAGCGTTCACCGCCTTCATCGGCTTCTTAACTACAACCTCCATACTTGCCCACATTAATCTTTCTGCTCCCACAGTAGTTCGCATCGACGCCAGTGGCCACGGTATTGGCGCATTTCTCGCTCAGCGGCACCACGGCAGACAGGGCGTGACAGCTCACGCCAGTCGCCTTGCTTCTCCCACTGCGAGGAATTATTCCATCAGTGAGAGAGAGTGTTTAGCTTTAGTTTGCGCTGTCGGCAAGTTGCAGCCATATTTATAAGGTCGCATGCTTTTCGTTAGTATGGACCACCACGCCCTCAGCTGGCTGACTTCTATGAAGGACCCAACTGGACGTCTGAGTCGCTGGGCTTTGAGGCTTCAGGACTTTTCCCTTAGCGTCAGCTACAAGTCTTGCCGATTGCACAAGGACGCAGACTGTCTTTCTCGTCATCTGGTGGACCCTCCTGATTCCGTTGCGGCTGACCTGGAGAGCAGCGTGATGGCGTTTACTGATATCAGCGATATGCACGTTGATCAACGACGGGTGAGTCAGTGCGCACTATCATCGACGCCATCAAGTCTGACAGCCATGACGCCGAATCCCGTACGTTCGTGCTGAATGGCGACATCCTCTACCACCACAATGTCAGCACTAAAGGCCCTGATCTTCTGCTTGTTATTCCCCGTCATCTACGGCCTGCCATACTTGAACAACGTCATGACGCACCAACAACGAGACACCTCGGTGTTTCCCGCACATACGACCGCGTGCGCCATCGGTTTTTCTGGCCAGGACTGTACCACACCGTGCGTCGATATGTCGCCACTTGCGACTTCTGTCTGCGCCGGAAAAGACCTTCTTTGCTGCCAGTTGGACAGCTTCGCCCAATTGGAGTCCCCTCTGAACCATTTCATCGCGCAGGACTCAACCTTCTTGGCCCTTTTCCAACGAACACACTGAGAAATAAATGGATCACCGTCGCCACCGATTATGGTACCCGTTAGGCGATAACAAAGGCCATGCCAACCAGTTCCGCCACTGACGTCACCAATTTTCTTCTTCATGACGTCATCTTACACCACGGTGCACCCTGACAGCTGCTTACAAACCGCGGCCGCTCTTTCTTGTCCAAAGCTGTCGACGACCTCTTTCGATCGTGTGCCACAGCGCATATGTTATCTACCGTCTACCACTCACAACATAATGGCCTAACTGAACGTCTCAACCGCACGCTCACAGAGATGCTTTCGATGTACGTCTCCGAAGATCATCGTGACTGTGACACCACGTTGGCCTATGTGAGTTTCGCATATAATTCATCTCGACATGACACGACGTAATTCTCACCTTTTCATCTTCTGTAGGGCCGCGACCCCATATTGCCATTTGAAACCACCTTACCTCTCTAGCCATCTGCTTGCGAGTACGCTCGCGAAGCCATTGATGAGGCTCACATGGCTCGTCAAGTTGCCCAGTCTCGTCTCACCAGTTCACAGGATATGCAAAAATCCCGCTACGACCACCGGCATCGTAATATAACGTTTGCCCCAGGTGACCGTGTGCTCCTCTGGTCACCGTGTCGCCGTGTAGGTCTTTCCAAAAAAATTTTGTCTCGATACGCAGGACCCTACATCGTCTTACGTACAGTTAGCGACGTCGACTACGAGATAGCGCCATTGCACTCCAATACGTCACTACGCGGGTACAACACGTAGTACAGACGCTTCGAACCTTGTACCCTTCAGGTCTCGTTTGGATTGTTTCAAATTCTCTTTTTCGCCGCGTGTGGTGGAAATTCGGAACAATCTTGATGGTGCATTGCGTAGACTGAACACTGTAGAGTTCGGGAAACATTTTATGTGTTAGTCACATAAGTTTGTGCGCACTATTGTTTGTTTCTGTGCTTTCAATGATTTTTCTGTACCCGCTCCTGCAATGTCCCAGGCATGGGACAGCAGTACTTGTAAATAAATAAATAAATTGTTGACATTGTTCATGTTTCGCACATGAAACCCTACTTCTGTCGCACTTCTTTGGACTCGCGCCGAGACGGCGCTCCAACGCCCAGGGGTCCCGTTACGAAGTAAAAGAAGATGAAGGACAGAATCAGCTGACAGGCGCGCGAGTGAGCCAGTCAGCCATTTTGATTCTCGCCTTGGGCTGTTTCTCTGTAATTGCGTTGATACAGAAGTCACTTACCACGTAACAATAATTACTAAATCTATTCGGGATTCGCAGATTCCTTCCGAATGGAAACTTGCGAAAATAATCCCAGTGCATAAATATGCTGACAAATCAACTCCATCGAACTGTAAGCTCATTTTCTCATTTTGCTCGACCTATAAACTACTCGAGCATATTATTCTCAAATTCATTACAAATTATGTCGAAAACAATGACCTGCTACATCATAAACAGCAAGTTTTTCGGAGAGCCCTGTCAACCGTAACACAACTTGCCGAAATAATCTATAATCTGGCCGATGCCATCAACTAAACTCCCGAATTGGTATCATTTTGATAGTTCTCTCAAAGGCGTTTGACCGGGCTTCGCATGAAAAGCTGGTTTACTAGCTGGTTTGCAAGCTTTGGGAAGGGCCAGTGTCTCGTTGGGTAACAAACGACTTGAGCGGTTACCAACCATTTGTGCAATACAACGATCACCTCTCTGAAAGACTGAACGTTACGTCCGGCGTCCCTCAGGGATCCGTCTTGGCACCAATAATATTTCTTATATTTATAAATGACCTAAAAACCAACATCAACGTGAACATTAGTTTTTACAGACGTCTGCATATTATACAGAAAAATGTAAAGCAGCAGTCACCAAATTGGATTGAACGATGTCCTAAATGACGTCGCAGAATGGTGCTGTAACTGGCAAATGGTGAATAATTCTGACAAAACAGCCGGGATGCAAGTCACGAAACAGAAGTCGCACTTATCCTTCCATTATGGATACATCAACATCGCGTGCTACAAAATTAAAGCCTGTACAAACACCTTGGAGTGATTAAAACTTCAGATCTTAGTTGGACGGTGCAAATAGAAACTATAGCAAAAATAAGGCCTTAAAAAGATTGTTTTTTTCTTACGTGGACGCTGCGATGCGTTCACCATGACACTAAGCATCTAGCATACGTGACACTTGTCAGACCGATCTTGGAGTATGCCGACATATTCTGGTTCCCCTTCACGGGCAGCGGTATCAGCACACTTGAAAACGTACAGCGTAATGCAATTAGATTTACTTTGAACCGGTATCGCCGCCTTGATTCTTCAACTAAATTACTATGCCGCGCTGGTTTGCCCACACTTGAAAATCAAGCAAAGATTGATCGTTTGAAGTTTCTATATCAGTTATTGCACAATTGTTTTGAGACAGACCACACAAGATACGTGAAAACCAAGGCGACAAGAGAAACACGTCAAACACATGCTCACACACTCCTAGAATACTCGTGCAACAACAATACATTCTACTATTTTTTTCCTAGATGCAATCAAGAAAGTAATGCCCTTGACTAAATTGTAGCCGAAAAGCATACAGTCGATGACTTTATAGAAATGTTGCAAAATACAAAAAGCTTTTGACAATAAGACAAACAACTTCCGCAAAACAGAGCACTGTTTTTTTATTTTACGATTGCCCCCTTGTATTGGGTTGATTGCCAATATGTGTACTTAAACCAACTGCAAGCTTACACAAACTGTGTGTTAACTTTTGTCTACCCATTTTTAGGATTGTAGAAAATTAATAGTGGGTCCGCTGTCACCTTATATATGCATGTAGTTTCCTCCTTCATAACTTGTAGTTGCTCATCAACGTTGCTCCGACCAAATTGTATTGTATTGTTACTTTTGATGTTGCTGCTTTTTGTGCTTTTTTTCCCACTCCCGTAAAACCCTTCAAAGGGTTAACAGTATGTTGAAAATAAATAAAACTTACTATAACATTGTATTTGGCACTTGTATCATAATAAACAATATTTTCAGTTTTCACTGTTTGTGTGTGTGTTAAGACTTCCTTTCTTTTATTATTTCTGCATACTTGTCATCGGCTTCTGAAAATACTTCTGTAAATATCAGCACATTTTTACCAACTGAGCACTTTTGCTTGTAGCAGGGCTGTAACGATGATCTGTATTCTAAGTTGCAGCAGTAACAAGGCATCAGGTGCTACGCTGTCATGTACAGTGTATCACCAACAGAGCTCAGAAGATTGACAAGTAGAAAGGGACTGTCAGTGACTGTTTTCTAATCAAAGTTCACGGCAGTAAAAAGAGCAAATTTTTTTATTTATTGTACCCTGAAGGCCTTTCGGATTTACAAAGGGGAGTGAGCGAGAGAGGGAAAAAGAGACGACAATAACATCTAAGGAACACAATTCAAAATTAGTACAATGCTTGCTATTCATTCAATGTTTGCTAAGTATGACGAACATATCGCACTCAACGAAAACCAAAATAATGAACAAAATCGCAAATTTCGTTGCTTATACAGTATAAGTTGAGTAGGTGAAATACAGTGATGTATAAAAGATTGCAGGTTTACTTAAAATGAGATAATGAGAGTGACAGGTGCAGCATTAATAGTATACCATAAAAATTGTTGAAGCGACATAGGTTTCTCACAAACGCTTATTAATGTACGATGCTATGTAATGATTTCCGAAAGTTCTCATTGTTAATAATACTGACAACATCAAGCGGGAGGTCATTCCAGTCATGTGATGTATGAGGTATAAACGATTTCGAAAAACATGTGGTGTGACACGCACAGGTTCTAACTTTGTGTTAATAATGAATGCAGTTAGATAAGTAATACGGTCATGACAGGCATTCCTGATTTAATGTGGGAAGCTGATACAAGTTATGAAAGATTGGTAAGCGAGAGACCTTACGTCGTCAAGCTAGTGATTCGAGATGCAGATGTGATTTCATTAAAGATGCGCTGGATGTTCGCTTGTAGTCCCATAGAATAAATCGACAAGAGTTATTTTGGATCCGTTGAGTGATTGAATAATGTTGTGGTGATGAGGGTCCCATGTAGTAGCAGCGTACTGTAACTTTGGCCTTATCAATGTTTTGTAAAGTAGCTTTATAGATGATTGAGCACGAGAAAAGTGTCGTGCGTTAGGCCGAGGTTAACAAATCATCATGAAAATCAAAGCGAAGTTGTCGACAAAGCCCCTCACAGTGAACTAAAATGTACGCAATTGAAACTCTATAGCCTAGTTATATAAATAATCTTTTGCACAATTACATCACTGCATCTGACACCTACAATAGATTTGCATACTCACAATGCTCCCTTAAGATCTAACACACAAACTTGTAGTGTGCATCGTCACTTCATGAATGTTGAGAAGTAAAGGTGCTAAGTACATGTGAAACAAGAACCTCTCCTTATTAGATGGAGACATATGACGCTTCCGACAAAACCAGTTAGAGCTTTATTGGGTTTGCGTACTCGTCGGGGTGAGGCATACATGCAGCTTCAGCAATGGTATATTTCAGCCCGGTGATTATGCATTTTTTTTCTGCACACAGCGCAAACACTAAGATGTACGCACTCGCAGATGATCGCGTCAAGTACATATTTACCTTGACTAAACTGCCGAATCAAGTTTTTTTTCGACAACCGTTCGCTGCCACGAGTGCTAACGTCTTCGCAAACAAGACGCATTGTTATTCACACTGCACCCACCGTGCACAATATTCTCAGTTGTTGAACCAATATGCTCGATGCCTCTCAATGCACACGGCATGCCACAATCAATAGTGCACAATTTTGAAGACGATGACGCTGTTCCTCTCACAGGCCGCCATGGGTGGTCACTTCTTCAAAATAGACAGCCAGCGTGGTAATTATTTTATGACGCAGTTTGCCACATAGCTAGATGTTTGCTGACATATACTACAGCTAATGTCATCATTGTAACAGTAAGTTTAAGCTTTCAAAAAGAATAAAAGGTAAACTTGCCCCAAACACTGCACGACTCTACCGCACTGGGCTGTCAGCGAGAGTGTTTTGCCAGCCACACCTTTCACGTGCGCCAGTGACATCATGCTGTTACGTACCCCGGTGGAGGCCTATTGCTGCATACCGCATGTGAATGAGGATCCAGTTAGAAAAAACACGCATTGTTGAATTTGTAACTTGTTCATTTTCAACTATACCTTCATTTGCAAGAGTTGTCTGGCTGATATTATTCAGGCGAACATTTGTGCCATGAATTATACAGTAGGCAGTCTGTGCTTGTCCCATATCGTTCTTACTGGTGTCTCTTACTTGTTACTTTGCACTGTTCATTACTGCTGATCACTCTTTGAAATAAAGTTTGTAATCAGATGGTAAAGGTGTGTGTTTACTAGTTGTCGGAGCATTTTACTGCCTCCGGGGTGTACTTTTACTAGCTATCACCTAGTACAGCTAGTAATTTTAGCCGTTACTGACCAGGAAACATTTCGTAGGGCTTTTAACTAAGCAACTACAAAGCCACCTACGTTCCCAAATCGGTCGTAGATGCCGCAGTACATTTGCCGTAATAGTGACATCGTAAGCAAAATTCAGGGAAGCTCTAATTTTATTGACTACCTTAGAATAGGTTTCGTGCTACGTAATGGCACACACATCAGTAAATAAAAGGGGACAAGATGATGGTTAGGAAACACCAATTATAATAAATTCTGTGACTGCTAACCAGCACGTGGTGTGTGGTCCCAAAGCAGATGTATATATCGTCTTCAAACTGCTGCTACAGTAGAATTCTGCTACGTCGATGTCTTGAAACTTTATTTGTGCACGCATTTGCATGCGTGTTCTTGTTATTCACTCGTATGAGTTCTCATAATCTTGTGAGCATATCATTATGCGAGTATGAGAATCATATGCTCATATGTACTCATATGAGCATATCATATACTCATGTGACTCCATAAGAGCAATAAGATTCACTTTTCATTATACATATGTGAATCTGATTCGATTATATGATCATGTCGTCAATTCTCTATAAGTATGTTGCATTGCTGCGCAATTACCCCAGTATATTAAAATTGCGTAATTAAGAACAATAAATAATTTACGAGGGCCATGTCCATTAGTTTTTTATCCTATATTTTCGTATTAAAACCACACTGATAAGGCCACGCACACGAACTTTTACCAAAATAGGCATAAACGTCTATTCACGAAGTTACTAACAATTTAGTAATGAACTAACCACTCGAATCAGCACTGTTCACTTACTAACTAGTTAGTAATTTTAACTACCCATGACGTAGTGCATTTACACAGCCTGTTAGTATTTGGGTTGTGTTGGTTACAAGCCCAATGAGGTAGTGCGTTTTACCAAAATTACTTTTACTAGCTGCATTTACAAGCTGAGTAGGGGATTCTGTGACAACTAACGGGCTAGTACTTAGTGAATATACCAACCTTTTTTTGTGATAGTGGTCTATACAAACTAGCCCAGCTTGCCACTGTTTTTGACAAAATGCATCTGGCAAGTGCAATATTGTTCAGAACACTAAATTCTCACGCCGAAAATTAGCTCTTCTCATTAAGTTAGCTCCATTCATATCAGTACATTACAAGTATTCACTTATTAAACATGAATCCGTGTTGTTTCCCATAATGCTCAAAACTTTAAAGGTTGAAATTATTATTCTGTATAAAAAAGCTGTGTTTTAGCAAAATTGTATGCTGTTTACTTGAACAGCTGACAAAACGCTATTGCTTGCTTACTTGTCACTGATAGGAATGTGTTTGAAATACATTGTCATTTCTCACCACGGTGCCGGTAACACTTCACATTGGGGGCAACATTAACCAAGGATTGATTAATTTTCAAGAATGGAGAGAAAGAAGCGGCAGGCCCGGAGTGTTACTTGATACTGGCATCCGTTTTGCTACCCAGCACAATATCATGTGCGCTTCCTATAGATTGGCTATGCGTCTTTCATGTATATCTGTAAACCAAAAACTTTCGATGAACTATATTTGTCTTACAAATTAGTCTCAGTACTGTGGAGGCTGCAGGGCTGTTTAGCCAATATAAACGGTGGAATTCCTGGAAATGTGTTCATCCGTGCTGCATTAGCTGCTGGGTGTTTTCATGGCATCTATGCAGGTGTGTTGGGTGAGTAAAGGAAGCAGGTTCTAACTCAGGGAAAGCAATAATATAGCAGCACCCCTTGTGCGTGACCTAAATTCCAAGTATACCAAATGTTTATCTTCCAATGTATGGCCTGTGATTTTTAGTGACATTTTTTTCGATTTATATTTTGATCTTGATGCTATGACAACAATATATTTGTGTTTGACAGCAAATGTTTTTAAACAAGTGAAAGATCTTAATGATGACAAAACAACCGTCATACTTTGTCCTTAGCATAAGCTGGCCATTATCTATAGCTCATTGAACTGTTAATTTGTGGTTATAACTGTAATGGGCAAGTAGCTAATGCAAGTTGAGATTGGAGTGGTCGGTGACGTCTGCCTAGGCTGTGCTATGTTGCTTTAAAACCACAGTTACTTGTGGCCACAAAAACAATAAATTCATATGACGTGCATTCTCAATGAGATTACTATATCACATATTATTGTGTATATTATGTGTTCAACGATTGCAGGTATCTCCTGCTAGCCACTACAAAAGGATTCTAAACCAACAAAAGGTCGAAATTTTGTCTTGGTGTTGCAGCTGTGTATGAGTGTGTATCACGCATAGCCATGATAAATTTTCCAAATGCTGTCACAATAGTAATGTTACAGACATTAAATGATACAGAAAAGTCCTCGCTTATTTCGCTTTTTTTCGTTAGGCTTCATTTTTTGGCTGGTCTCTTAACCTTGGCGTGTGCTCTTCCTTACTGGGCAAGGAGCAAAGCAGTGGCACACAAACACGTACTTTTAAAAATGTTGATTTAAATCGAGCACTGAGTGGCTGAATACTTTCAAAAAGGTCAAAGAGGAGAAGAAATTGTTTCTAGCAAGTTTTTGGGCACCCGTGACTAGTTGTGCTGCTGCAGTTATTATTGTAGTTCAGAACACTATTCTGAGCTCGTTGCACACATTCGCTTGAAATGTAAAAAATATTTGGAGGTGGTTTGACAAATTTATTGCAGTTTTATACAGGACTATGTTTCATTGTGTAAGCAAAATCTGTTCACTACAAATCAGTTATAATGATATTTTAAGTTCAGGAGAGTTTCACAGAAAGGCTCAAAAGAAGGCTAAGTGGTTGCCCCTTGAACGTGAAGGAGATACCCTGCTTCTAGAAGGTCAATCGAAAGTCTAGTAGATTCGACATTACATGCTGAATAAAATATTTTGGTAGGGTTTTTTCATGCATGGTATAATAAGAGGAGTGTTTATTCGTACTGTTGTCACTTTGCACTGTATTGCTGAAATCGCTTAGTATAAGTACAATGCACGAATTGCTTTTCGCCTTTTGGGTTTATGCAAATGGTGTGCTTACCCAGTCGGTATAAGTTAATTTGGATAAAATCATAAATGCTTCAAATTTTTCTCTATATACAGCACGTTTATTTTCAAAATACGCCAGCGTAAATGTGAACGCGCTCAGTGACGTGCTTAATTATTGCATCATTATCACTACCCTAACTACACCTGCTACAAAGCATAGTGTGAAAAAAAATAATAGTTCTCAACAATACTGACTGCGTACACTTTCATGTCTCAAAATGTGTTAGTGGCTATACTCAAAGCAGCTTCCGTTCTTTTAAGGGCCTCACGTTTTTCTTGTGTTAAAAACAGTATCAATGCCATATTCTTCCTTTTTCGGCGTACTCATCACTCTAATAATGAGAATTGATAGACGACACTACCCAGTAAAAGATGGGAATGCTATAACAATGTTTTAGTGCAATTGTATAAAAGCGTGAACGTCATAATAATTTGCGCCAAGTTATCTTTTCATTTCTTTTTCTTCATAATTACTTTAAATTACTTTTGATAACACTACCTGTAGTTTGTTGGGCACCATTGTCTCTTAGTTTTCAATATAATGTGTTTAGCAAAGACAAGGAGCCCTTAAAAGTAGAGTTCTTCCCTTTACTGAATAAATTAAAAAAGCGAATTCCATTCATCGTAACGGTGTGGGACTTGTTTTTAACCAGTTTCGCATGTGTTCGTGTACGTGTATTTAGAAAGCACACCATTGTCACCTGTAATGACTTGCAGATTTTTCAATAACTAACATATGCATAATGCTGCCAAAGAAGTACAGGGAATATTATTGGAAGTGATTGCAATGTAATGGCAAGAAAGAAACGTGGAAGAAAACATAACTTCCCTTGGCAAGTGACTGAATTTCTGACCTACTAATAAAGCTTTGCTCTACCAACTGAGCTACCGCTGAAGCTATCGCCCTTTCCGCTGTGTACGGTGTATATGTACGCCTAAACGTAGGAGAGTCAGCCAGCCCCGCTTCTTGCTATCATAGCTAGTGTAAAACACTTTCTTATTCGCATCACGTAGCACGTGATGTTACTGCAAGCTGGCAGCTTGACTGACGCTCCTGCACTTAATGCAAATATATACCCCATAAAGTGAACGGGTGGATAACCGCCGTGGTAGCTTAGTTGGTAGAGCATCAGAAGCGTCAGTCAAAGGTCACACATTCGGTTTTTGCGCACAAGTTACCTTTTCGTCCAAATTTGTTTCTTCTCATTTACAGTACAATTACTTCCAATATATCCACTGTTCGTTTTTGGCAGCATTGTCACATACCATTATTATCGCTTCTAACAAAGAAAACTAGCCCTTAAACGTATACTTCTTTCCTTCATTCGTAGTGAGGAACTTGTTATTGAGGCTTGGTGCCGTGAGGTTTTAAACGAGGGATAATTGGTCAGCTGTTAGCTTGTAAAAATATCGCGTGCTGCCTGACACCAGCAGGCAAAAAAAGGTGTCCCACACTAGCCATAATAGAAACAGGTGGCTTGACTGGCTCTCCCACGAATAAATGCACATATATACCACATAAAGTTGAAGGTGGAAAACCGCAATGGTAGCTCAGTTGGTAGAGCATCGGACACGTTCTTTGAAGGTCAAAGGTTTGGTCGCTGTTCAGGGCAGGTTATCTTTTTTTCTCCTACTTTTCTTTCTTGACAACTACTATAAAAGCACTTTTAGAAATATCCCCTATACTTTCCTTGGCCACATTGTCTGTGAGTCCTCATTATTATTGTGTCTAACAAAGAAAAAACAAGCCTTTAAACATACACTTTTATTATTATTGTAGATTTTCTGGTGTTTGCTAAAAAAGGTCCCTTAAAATCTGAAGAGGCTAACAGAATGTGCCGGTGCCAAAGTTGGCGCTTGTAGTGAATACATTTAGGATATGTTTCGAAGAGCAATCAATCATTCCGCCACTTGCCTAAGGGATGACTACAGAACATGGTGCTGGATGCACTTCGTCTTCATTGAATCGAGCTATGTTGAATTTTATTCTTATGCATTACATGGGCTACACATGACAATATCACAGACTTCATTACCACAAAATACATGCAGTGGCAATGTTATCAACACAAAAATTGCATAACAATAAGGTGAGAACTGTACCCTTAAAGAGGACGGACAGAGAGCACTTGGGGCACGCGTCATTACTTTTGCCCGTCCTTGTCAAGTGAGAGCTCTATCCGCGTCGTTATGATCAACTAACTAGGTGGAGGTGTGTAGTTGTAATGCATAGAAATGCTAAACGGAAAACTTGGTTTGGCTCAAGCTCTGCCTGTGTCTTTCAGCATACATGGTGCCCCTTTTCAGAGTTCACGCAGAGCAGATTGTTTAAAACAGGACACCTATTTATTATATTAAGATGGCTGAAAGCATAAAGCAGTAAAGGCGCCGAATATCAATTTCTATGGCAGCTGTTTTTTGTGCAATGGAAAGATTAGCGGTCAAAGTGTCTGATCATATAGTGAACAAAGAGAATTTTTAGGGCTTGTTTCTTTTTGTTTGACATGAATCTCATGAGTATAATGAATGGTAACGCAGAAATTGCATGAAATATTTTAAGAATTTTTGGATCTTTTACTACTATGAAGTGTCACAAAACACGGGCTGCAAACAGTTTGTGGTCAGCACGACAGCTTGCATGTTTTTGCACTGCAGTTTGCTGCGAAAGCATGCATTTCATATGCATGCGAAGTGCACGTATTTCCCACAGCTTGCCCCGTCGGCAGCGCTGCTTTTTGAAGGTTGACTTCTCCGCGTAAGCAGCTGTTGGCACAAGTAATATGAATATATAGTGTAACCTTGACCACTAATCTTTTTGCACGTCAAAGCTTCAGACTATTTGCAGTAAACAGACAGGCTGCATGACATACTGATTTCTAGGCCGCCTAAACGCAATTTAATTATGAAATCCTACTCAAGCTGAATAAAGAATGCACTCCAATTGACGAATTTTTAGTTTTACATCTTATCACACATTCTCACCACTAGTCAGTCTCTTCAATGAAGAAATCCCAATCCACTTTTCAGCTGAGCTGGTTGGTAACAGAATCGAACGTTGGGCTAGTTGGATGTGCATGCTATAACACTTTAGCTCACCTGGTCTGTACTGATGTTTAAATTCGTGCAATGCTCATGAGAAGAACAACAGACTTGTGTGCTTCAACAGACAACACCTTATTTGCATTTTCTATTCGTGCCCTACCCTTCAGCACTGCTTGAAATTCATCAGGCAATCTTTGCATAATTTTTAGTATAGTTGAACAAGCAGTGTCACCATAAGCAATGCCATGAAAGCTGCCCACAGCATCCAGCTAATGTTGCCGTGTGCAACTGAAGTTGTGGTTGTGTTGAATGACGTTTTTGCATACAGTACTTAACAAACTTGCTCCTTTAGAGTCAAGTGCATCTACGAATCGATTGCAAGTGCTTGCATATGCGAGACCCTAAGTTTTACAAGGCATTACGCAGTGTGTCTTGAGAAACTGTATGGCCAGTGAAAATTTTTATATCAATATACACAACACTAAAGGCCTCATCTACAAATTCGTGGAGGTTGATTTTAAGCTGAACAAAAGGAGTGGCAGCAGTCACCAGAAAAGAGCAAGCACCCCTCAAGTTCTCATCAATACGAACAGGAAAGTCACTGTGTGGCATTGAAGACTGTTCCGATGAGTGTCTCACCAGTACACTGTGCTGCTCTTTCATCACGGAAGATGAAGGTGATCATTCCAGAGGAACTTTATGCTGTATATTGCGAGTGCTTCAGTGGTTTTTGTAGCGACACCGTCATACAGGTGAACAACAACATTATCGTAGTTGGGTTAGGGCTATACAAATGGATGCGTAACATGTCACGTGAGTACGGGTGTTATCTGATGGCTGCACGTCCAGTCGGGTTACATCTTCCTTTTATTGTAGCGCAAATTACTTATGCCTTTCAAGCTGTGGGTAGAGACAGGGCTGGCGGTGAGCTCTTGTGCTTTGGCGAAGCTCTCGAGGAGAGTTGTCTTCTCTGGGGCCTTCGTCGCTGTGGGTTGTCCTGTCCCGCCGGTGCTCTCTTGTGCGCCTGAATTCTCGACCCTCTTCTGTTTTAAGGATCGCTGACCGGGGCGTGCTGGCTGGCCTCAGAAAAACCACCGGTGACCATATTCGCTGGAGGGTGTCGTATGCGGACACTGTCTGGCCTGGAGACAAGGCAGGCAGATCCATCGTTCCACGGTTGTAATAGACCTTTTGGCGTTGACGGATCTCTCTGAGTCTTTTGTGAACAGCTTTGCTGGGTACTGCTTCTGGTTCCAGGTGGCTGTTAGACACAGGCAGTAGGGTCCTGGTTTGCCGTCTAATGAGTCTTTGGGGGGACTTTAGTACATCTCTCTGGGGGTATTGCGCCATTCTAGCAACGCCATAAAAAATCAACCCGGTTGCGCCCACGATTCTTTAGGAGCGTTTTAGCTTCCTGTACGGCTCTTTGATTGATTGATTTGTGGGGTTTAACGTCCCAAAACCACCATTTGATTATGAGAGACGCCGTAGTGGAGGGCTCCGGAAATTTCGACCACCTGGGGTTCTTTAACGTGCACCCAAATCTGAGTACACGGGCCTACAACATTTCCGCCTCCATCGGAAATGCAGCCGCCGCAGCCGGGAATCGAACCCGCGACCTGCGGGTCAGCAGCCGAGTACCTTAGCCACTAGACCACCGCGGCGGGGCCGTACGGCTCTTTCCGTCATGCCATTGGCGCGGGGGTGATAAGGGCTTGTCATAATATGGGTAACTCCTACTTTGTATTGTATCGCGCCTCATTCGTGCGCTACGCACGATAACCTCAAGGGGCTTCGCCCGATCTTGATGCTATCGCGTGTTGATCAAAGGGGCGTTGCCCAGAGTGTATTATAAATGTGACGGACTGAATAAACGGGGCAGCACTAGCGGCCTGACGCACCTGCTGTCACGCTGATCCCTGGTCCCCCACATGGTGTCAGAAGTGGGGTCCGAACCCACGCCCTCATTCGAGGACCAGAGTCGTCAAGCATCGTCAGTCTTGACCGTCCACACAGCCGCTAGCCCCACTCCATGAAGGCGACGTTGTGCGAGTCCAGAGCGACTAGTGGGCCACCAAAGCACGGGTTCTGAAGCCGTCAACATATCCAAGGTCGTACCACCTAATCACACAGGAAGGGCGCTGCCTCCGGCGCAACCGCAAGCACTTGCAACCGACTGGAGAATCCTTCATGTAGGACTCTGTTTCCAACGGGAGCAACTTAGAGCCAAGCACCTCGACAGCTGCGCGGCACGTCGAAGACACAGCGCCAAGCAATGACCCAACTACCTTGGGCACACAGAGTAGTCCAACGCCAGCACCCAGAAGGTTGCTGAGAACGCAAAGACCACCACCACGACGACTAGAATATGACCAAGACTCTGAACAAATTGCTTGAACTCTTCCTTTGTTTCTAAATGTTCTTCATTTGTTACGAAGTGCCACCTCAAGCTATCGTGTTTTCCGCATATGTAAATAACTGCACTTTTTTTTGCTTTCCTAAGGAAAAAGGATGTATCGTATCGCGCCTCATTCGTGCGCTACGCACGATAACCTAAGGGGCTTCGCCCGATCTTGATGCAATCGCGTGTTGATCAAAGGGGCGTTGCCCAGAGTGTATTATAAATGTGACGGACTGAATAAACGGGACAGCACTAGCTGCCTGACGCATCTGCTGTCACGCTGATCCCTGGTCCCATACAGAATTGTCGCAACTACTCTTCGAAAAGGTGACTGTTGAATTGCGGGTCGATATTCCTGCAGAGCGGCGACGGTAAGCCATGAGTGGCGAACAATTCTGTGCACCAAACTGTCAGAGCACTAGCAGTGCTGTGCCGGAGTTCACAGATTTTGAAAAAAGAAAGGATAGAAGTCCACTATTATGGCAAATTCACAGCCTTCATTGAAAAACAGGTCCATGCCAACAAAGTCCGATGCAGTTTGGTATGTCGTGGCAGTGAATAGGCATTGCGGCATTCCGTGATTGATACTTGTGACAGACCTTGCAGTTTTTGAAAGATTGCTCTATTTCACGCGACATATTTGGTACATTATGTCTCTTGCCGGCGCTTTCATCTTTTCAACTCCCGGGTGCGCAGCGTGAATCAGCAACATAATTTCTTGTTTCTGTGAGGTTGGTATAATTTACCTTATTGCTGCGAAAAACAAGACCATCCTCTGTGTGCAGCTCCTCCTTGTAAGACCAGTACTGACGAACACTTTCGGAAACCTCGCTCTTTTCAGGCCAGCTTGTTTCGGCGTAACCTCGAAGTTCGACCAAGGCCGGATCTTCATTCGTTGCAGCACGAAGATGCCTCAGGCACTGCTGCGAAGCTGAAATGTACTCAAGCACATTCACTTGAAATGGCCCCGTTTCTTCTTGCATGAGCTGTTCGTTGGGAAACCTAGATAAGGCGTCAGCTAGCAAGAGCTCCTTCCCTGGCTTGTGCATCAATGTAATAGGATATCGTTGTAAAGTCAAACGCATGTGCTGTAAACGAAGCGGACATTGATAAAGCGGTTTGCTGAATATCGGCACCAAGGGTCGGTCATCGGTCTCAACGATCACAGTTTCTTGGGCGAAGATGTAATCGTGAAACTTGACGCAACCATCTACAATTGCCAATGTTTCTTTTTCAATTTGAGCGTAGCGTTGCTGAGCCTCTGTTAGTGAACGTGACGAGAATGTGACAGGATGGCCGTCTTGAATAAGCACAGCGCCACTCCCTTTTGGCTGGCGTCAACCCAGAGGGTTACTGGCTTATTTGCGTTAAAGAAAGCAAGAACTGGTGCATTTGCTAAGCTTTCACGGAAAATTTCATAACTTCGCTGCTGAGAGTGAGTCCAAACCCATGCAACGTCTTTGTGCAGCAATGTTCTTAGTGGGGCTGTCACGTCAGATATGTTAGGAATGAAGTGCTGTACTTAACTCATCATGCCTAAAAAGACTTAGAGTTCCTTACAATTCCTTGGCTTTCCCATTTCCAGTATGTCTTTCACTCGACCTGGGTCCAGGCGGAGGCCTTCAGTGCTAAGAATGTGCCGTAGGTAGCGGACTTCAGGCTGCAAAAAAGTGCATTTCTTTAGGTTAAGCTTGAGGTTGTTTTCACGACAGCGTAACAACAAAAGTGACAGGTTGTTGTCGTGCTCCTATTTTGTGCGGCCCCAAAGCATTATGTCATCCATTATCACGGCTACGCACGGCAAGCCTTCAAGCATGCGATGCATAGCTGCTGAAATATTTCTCAGGCAGACGCGATGCTGAAGGGCATTCGAAGAAACCGATAACGCCCATAGGGCATGCTCAACGTACAGAATTTTGAACTTCATTCGGTTAGCTTAATTTGCCAGAACCCTAACGCCGCATCAAGCGTTGAGAAGTACTTGGCACCGAATAGTTGCGAGGCTGCGTCTTCTAAAGTTGAAATTGGACAATGCTCCCGCAGCAGCACTTTGTTAAGCGCAGTAGGATCCAGGCAAATTCTAACCTTGTCCTTCTTTACAACTGTTACCATATAGCTAGACCACTCTGTTGGCTCGCTTACTTTTGCAATGACGCCCTGGGCTTCCATGCGCTGCAGCTCAGCCTTGACTTTGTCCTGGAAAGCTACGGGAACTCTTCTCGCCAGAACGACGGCTCCCACTGCGTCTGGCGTGAGCTTCACGTCATACTCGAAGTCTTTTAGCTACCCAAGTCCTTCAAAGACGTCTGCGAAAGATTTTACTGGCGGGTACAGTTCATGCTGTAGGTCTCGCATACGGTAGATGAAGCCAAGACTTTCAGCTGCTGCACCACTTAGAGTGGCAGGGATGTCTTGATCGACAATGAAAAATGTTTGTTCTTTGGTTCTGTCATTTGCTTAACGCATCAACTGAACTTGCGCGTGCGCGGCTGTTGTGTGCCCAAAAAATTCTGTGAGCTTAAGTTTTATATTGCAATTTTGAAACATCGCTTCTTGAAATTACACAACAGTTTGCACCGGTATCTAGCTTGCATGTGATGGGGTAGCCCTCGATGTGCACAGTTACGCTCCAGCCATCACTGGCGATCGCGCTGACAGTCAACGTTTCTAGAAAAAATTCGTTGTCTTCCGCTCGCAGATCTCGTATTTGTTGGCTGACGTTTCGTGGGTACTTGAATGACCTGCATACTCTAGCGAAACGGTTTAACCTTCCACAATTTCGGCATGTTTTCTCTCTCCTTGGACGCATGTCACTGCGGTGCATTTGACCAGCACATTTGTAGCAACGATTTTTTCCTATTGCGACTGCATTTACTAGAGTACCTTCACATGATCCTTTGGCTCCATTTATTTATATGAAGTGCTCTTTGCTTTGTTCCTGCGCTCGGCACATGTCGGCGGTCTTCTCGTATGACGAATTTCCCGCTATCAATCTCTGCTGGAGGATCTTATCCATTGTGCCCAGAATGATTCGGCTGCGCAACATGCGGTCTTCGAGACTCTCGAATTCACAGTTCTTCGCTAACACACGCAGTTCTGTTAGCCACTCGTTAAATGGTTCACCTGTCTTTTGGTTTCTTGAACCGAAATGAAATTCTTGAAATGTCAAGTTTGTCGCGGGCCTGTAGTGTTTTTTTAAATTTCTTAATCAGGAGTTCCACATCATTTCTGTCTTCCGCTTCCTCGAACTTGAAGGTACTGTATGCCTTTCGAGCTTCTTCGCCTATGGTAACTAGCAAAGTGGCTGTTTGAACATCCTTTGGCTGTGTGTTCAACTTCGTAGCAGTGGAAAACAGCAGAAACTCACTTTTCCAAGTTTTCTAGGAAATCCAAGGGTCCTGTGACACCTCCATGGGCTTCAGCGGTGATAATAACGCTGACGCCATTGATGCATTAGGTGGGTTCCACTGCCACCATGTAGCGACGCCGTCAGTCGGGTGAACAACTTTATTGCAGTTGGGTTGGTACTATAAAAATGAATGCGTGTCGTAACATGTCACGTGATTACAGGTGTTATCTGATGGCTGCACGTCCAGCCGGGTTACAGTTTTGTTTTGTCTAGCCACCAGTCAAAAAATCATGAGTCAGATTCAGCCAAGATGGCGAGACAGAAATGGGAAGACTTGTGTGAACATTTGTCTAGCCAAGTAGTACCAACTTTTGCACTGACCCAGCCGGGATTACTTGGCCCACCACTAAGTGCAAATCGCATTTCAATGGGGACAAAAGTGACGTTATAGTAAAACTCGCGATTTTTTTCTGGTAAACTTTAGCTACTTGAGGGCCCAAGAATAATTTTTTTCGCGAGATATACCTTTTTTGTAGTAATTTTTTTTTGCTCAGATATTCATACATAGCGCAGTCTTGCTTTAGAAAAAAATGGACACAATAAACATTATGGCTCAATTCTTTGCAGCCTATGTGGCAGAACAATTTCACAAATATTACTAGGTTGTAAATACTTTTCACAAGCACCTTTACTTAATATGTAAACCAAATTTGATATGGCAAGAAAAAGCGATACATTTGAAATTTTCTCAAAAACACCCAGACGACGTTCTGCGAAGTTAAGAAAGCACCATTGTGAGCAAAACTTTTTTTCTCTCAGATATACTCTAGCAATTCACTGTTTCAGGTAGAGTCAATTAGCACTATTTTTAACAAAATATAGTTGTGATAGTCACCAGCCAAACAAGTTTCGATGTTTATTCCGGAATAGCCCAGTGAGAAAAAATTACAATACCTGAATGCACTTCAATTTCTGGGCAAGTTCGATAGCAATTTTATTGTTAGCAGCAATTGAATAAAAGCCCTCTTTCAAAGCTTAGGCATACGAACAAACCAGAAGCAAAAATGTAGTATTGAAATTCGTCCACTTTCGCTGTTTCAAGACTTGTGCAGCCTAGTTGAGAGCAAGCTTCAGCAATTCTTCGATTGAGATTCGACCTACAGTTTTCGGAGGCACATTGCATTTTCAGGTACATTACGCCAGTTACCTCGATAAAAGGCGGCAAGTAGAGGCAATATTACTATTAAAAGGGCATTGTGGATAATAGCAGAGGGCTGCTTCTTTTTTTGATTTTTGTGGTGGTTTGCTTGAATTCTGTGCTTTTTTTTGGTATAGTTCACTATTATAGTGACCATAGGCCTTAAAACCTATCATTAGCCTTGTTGAACCCGATCGTTTGATTATAACCTTGGTAGCCTTTGTAAAAATTGTGACTTGAAATCTGATGGTTCACTTGGAGATTTTAGCCTGCATAATGATATTCCAGTCTTAGTCAATTTTTTTATGAAAAAAGGTCATGTCATTTTGTGTCACCTTTTATAGAGTCATTCAAATTTACTGCATATTTTGCATTCTTACTAGAGCAGTTATTTTATATGTCGGTATTTACAGTGTTATGAGCGGCTGAATGTACTAAGGCGTAAGCAGCTACAGATAGCGCACACAATTAACTCTTCTGTTGGCAGTTCATTTCTGTTACTGGTGTTCGCCTATTACTTTGTGGGTGGGCTATAGTAGTCTCACTTGCACAGATTTGTAATGGCTGCTGAAACGTCCCGCTTGCTTTCATGGGGATATTTC
This sequence comes from Rhipicephalus annulatus, assembly GCA_013436015.1. Lineage (NCBI taxonomy): Eukaryota > Metazoa > Arthropoda > Arachnida > Ixodida > Ixodidae > Rhipicephalus > Rhipicephalus annulatus. The sequence continues at coordinate 16,189 of WOVY01009648.1, read as the reverse complement.
GCCTTGATAAATTGCAGAGTTTCACGTCACAGAAATGTTCAAAGTGCTATTTTTGCGCACAAACTGTAAAGTTAAGCAGCAAATGTACATCTACGCAATAATAAATATACAGTGTAAATTTTTATCAAAAAAAAAACACGCGAACGCGCAGCCGGGTGCTGTGGTGGCTGCTTGTACCGCAATCAAGTGGGATCGATAGCGACCGCAGCCTCCATCCCCGCCAATCAGCGGCGAGCAAAACTACCGGTGATTGGTAATATAGAACCAGCGGCAAGACAGCAACCTTTTCCCCTTCAAGGCTGCCATCTTCAGGGCGATTACGCCCTGAAGATAGCAGCCTTGCTCTTTTCACGGCGTAATCGCCTTGAAGAGAGCAAGGCTGCCATCTTGCTCACAGTTTCATATCACCAATGACTGTTTTGTTTAGGTCGCCACTACATGACGGGAACAGACGCTGTGGTTGCTATCGCTCCCACTTGATCGCGCTTCAAGCAGCCGCCAAAGCACCCAGCCGCGCGTTCGCGTGTTACCTGTTGTATTAATCGACTTTGCAGATTGAGGAAATTCACCGGCAGTGCCTAAAATTTTAGTGTGAGAAGCAATTATTTCATCATTTTAGAATAACATTTCACTGGATTTACTGTACTCTTGAAAGTCGTAAGAACAGCCTAGTTATTTTTATGTTAGAAGCATGCTGCTTTCCCGCAAGTAGCAGAGCTCATCTCATTTGTGCACTTGTGCTAGAGTTCACAAATGCATAACATGAAGGATTGTGAGCATTTCTTTTAAGCTTCACTTTGCTAATTATATTTCTCGTACGTGTCAACTAAGGTGCTTTCATGTGTGTCTCACATCAATTGTGCCAATCATTTACACATTTACGTGCCTCTAAAGGACACATCAAGATGCATGGCAGTGACCTGCTGTATTCACAGTGGTGTCATAGCCTCAACCAGCCTTTGGCCGATCTCCACAAGGCGTTCAAGATATAAACACAGCACCACACTTTCATAATGCTATGATTATTGTTTAACTATAAAGTTTTCGTTGGAAAATTGCGGTTGTTGCACTATGTTTTGTGCCACAATTCGGTGGCCGAAAAACAACTCGAGAAATTTCGATGCAGGGTCCCCTTATTTGCGTATCATCAACACTAAAATTTGGCAATTCACAGCTAGAGTGTACAGACAATTAAAAAAATATTCCTTGTAGCAGGGCTGCTTTTCAAGTGCACAATATTACATTTCTATTGCAATTACTAACTTTGTAAGTTTTATTTTTATATTGCATAAACACAGCGTTATTTGGTGCAATGTAACCACTACTTATGATGGCTATCATGCTATTGAGTAGCTTCTTAACATATTTTCTCTAAAAGCTCACTTGACTCCCGCATCACGACTTTTCGAAATACATAAATTTTTCATTCGCTCATCATGCATCTTCAAGTAATATTGGGGCTATTTGTGCCCAGTGTTGCATGTGCACTAGATGTGGACGTCCTATAAATCTATAGATAATATTGTTTTTCACCATACTCAGACATTCATTTTATTTCCGCATAACTAATACGACTTTCCGCATGTGCGGACCTTTCCGCATCACACGACTTTCTTTATATGCAGACCTTTCCGCATCGTTCGGCTTTCCTTAAACGCGGAGTGCCACATGGTCTTTCCACATATACGGCTTCCGTATTTCAATGATTCCGTATGGGCGGATGCCATACATAAGAAACGTTTCAGTAGAGACAGTGATATCGGAAAAACGTTTTCATTCATATATGTTAACAACCTTTGAGTGAGTGCCTTTTGCGGCTACCTGTGCAAAATAGACTATGTATATGAGCGCCAGCCATGATAAATACTACCGTGACTGCTTTAAATGCAGAAAATCATAGACACACAGACTACAACTCAAAAGAAGATAACAAAATAAACAAATAACGTCGTTTGTGGTCTTACAGTGAATCTAGCAAGTGACTATACAAAATACGTCTAATGCATTTTCGCTATGTGAACGCATTATAGTAGTTTTGTCTAGACAAAACGTAACACAGGAATAAGAGAGCGCTAACCTAGCAAGGCCATTTATTTTGTGGCCATTTATTTATTGGAGTCTAGACAATAAGCGTTCTCTCTCTAATTTCCCACTGGCCATAAAGTGTTGTAATCAATCCTATAAAGTACGCTAGCGTTAATATAAATATATTACAAAAGCGTATGAACAACATAGCTGAAATTTTAACTGAAAATGTGGCACAGGTTGAAGTGAGTGAGGGAGTAAAAACAATTCATAATTTTTTGCAATAGACGTGAAAGAAAGATGACGATGTAAGCAATAAGCCTGCAGGATCAGCCTGCAAAATCTTCAGAAGGCTGGAGTAGGTTTTTTTTCTCATCAGCTTAATTGGTCTTTTGCGCTCCGATTGCCTGACTTCACACCAATCTATCTCGCAGAATTCCTGGCTATTACATTGGCTCTTCGAAAACTAAATTATCAGCAATCAAAAGCTATTATTATTTCGGATGCTTTGTCTGTATGTACACATCTAACGTCCGCAAAGAAGTCTCCTCTTCTCAGGATATTTTGGTCTCTCGTACCGCATAGCCTATCAGAAGTTCGGTTTATTTGGGTCCCCGGGCATGCTGGAATTGAACTAAATGAAATTGCTGATTCGCTCGCTTCGGCATCTTTAAATTTCCCTGTGGTGCCAGTAGCTCCACAGTTTCCTTTTATTACTGCCGAACGATTCAAACGCCTGTTAATCTTAAAAATGAACGAAACGTCGCTTCTACAATCTGAAGAATTTCGGCACTTGCAATTCACATGGAACACCGCAAAATGCCTTTCCCGTCAATGTGAGGTGACCCTCACAAGCTTTCGCTGTAGAGTTCCTCTGTTAAATTTTTATCTCAACAAATCAGGATTTTCATTAACTAACCTATGTGTAGTTTGCAATGAACCGGAAACAATAGATCACTTTCTTCTCACATGCCGCCGCTTCGCCTCACTGCGCCGAATAATTCTTGAAAGACCGATTGGTATGCTCGGATTGCCAGTCAATACATCCACCGTATTATCGTTTGGAGCCAGTCAGTTGGGTGTGGGCCACAGTGCTATTCTGTCAGCGCTACATAAATTCATTCAGGCAACCGGAAGGATACGCTGCTAGTGGTACTGCCAGATATATCCAATTCTTTCTTCCCCTTCCTCATTCTTGTTAATTCGTTTTATATATTCTGTTTTATCGTATTCTTCTACAATTTTATCACGTTTTTTTTTCAAAGGAACATTTATTGTTTCTATCTAATTTCTCTTTATATTTTTTTAGCAAGCGTTATAAAAATTATCTATCATGAGGTACAGTGTGGCCAATCCCCCATGTGGGTATGAGCCAAAATCTTCTAGGAGACAAGACAAGACAAGACAAGCCTGCAGGACTGGTGCCCATAACTATGAGGTCAGTCGCGACGAGTTGCCATAGATTTTGCAAAGGCGCGCTTGAGGAGATGCTGTAATATTACTACACGGCATGAACAAACGTCAGAGTGATTTTTTTAAGATTATAAGCACTGGCTCTGTGAAAAAAAACCTTTGTTAATAGTGATTGCGAGTGACGAAGACTCAGTTCAGGGTGACACGACGTCTCTGCAAAACAGCTGAAAAAGGCATTCGTTTAGGTGCTGAACATTTCAACATGCTTGCCCCGCCGCGGTGGTCTTGTGGTTATGGCACTCGGATGCTGACCTGCTTGCGGTAGCTGCATTTTATATGAGTGCAAAAGTGCTGTAGGACCATGTCCTTAGAATTGATTGCCCATTCAAAAACCCCAGCTGGTCGAAATTTACGGAGGCCAACTCTACAGCGTCTTTAATTATCATATGGTAGTTTTTGGGGCTGTAAACAACCCTTTTCAATCATCGATTCGACGAACTCTTTCACAAATTGAAAATGAATATCTGGGCTCATTCAAATGAAGTATATCTTAATCTCAATGAATCTTTAATTCCAAAAGCAAAACAAAATAGCAAAATAAAATGTTGGGATTCAAATACTAAATCATTTGAATATCAGGGCTTAGTGAAATTCTGAAATTAAACCCGTGTCATCATGCTAAGCAAAACACAAATATAAATGGATGTTTCAAAATTGTTGAGTGGCCCCTTCAATACGAAGTATTGCCAAAATTCATTTTAAAGATGTGCCGTGCACATGTGCAGGCACTCCTAATAGGACGAGCAATGACGCCATCACATAATCATAAAGAGGAAGCAATTGCGAAGTCACCTGAATTTGTTGAATTTGTTGATGTCTTCAAACTAAGACTGCTTTTCCCCGATAAACTGCAAAAAATGTGGCACACAAGGATAAGGACACATATGATGTAGCAACTAAAATAATTTTTAAGACATAAGTAAACTTTCATAGAATATTACGAAGCCCAACGAGCCGACAAAGAACTACAAATCTTACGCTTACCATGGCAACGTCTAGTGATGTTCTAGAGAGGTCAACGTCTCCTCCTGCAAACCCGTAGAGAGCTTACTGATGCAATTGAGCCCCTGCCTCTGGATAACGAGTGCTTCCACATTCGACCACTGCACCAGATGAATTGCATAATTCACCCATCTCCCAGTTTGAAGGAGGGGGGATACTTTTTCTGGAATCTCGCTTGACGTTTACACGCTGAGCGCAAGGTTTTATAAGACGAAGCTCCTTAGGATGTGGGTATTTTCCTCTTCTGTAGTATTAAGTTGTTGTGGTAGCCACTAGTTGCTGTAGTAGCCACTGGGTTTGTAGCAGCCACATGTTAATCTTAAGAACCACACACTAGATGACATTGCGTGTACATCGTCTTGGAAATGTTATCACTTAGTGGTATTAGTAGTTTTCGTATAGTTCACCATTAAAGAGGGCAGACAGACAAAGACAGACAAAATGACAGAAAGACTGTCGGACTGATGGACAAACAGACAGGCAGACAGGCAGGCAGGTGGACAGACGGACAGACAGACAAAGAGACAGACAGACGCACGGAGCTTCGCCCCACTCATTATACCCTCCGTGCATATGCTGTGAATTTTCTCTTTGTCGGCTCGTGTGTTTGATAAGATTTCATGAAGGTTAGATATGTCTTTCCTAATAAACATAATAAACTTATATCAGCGTGTTTTCTGTGTCCTCTTCTTCCTTGTGTGCCCTCTTTTAGCGCCCTTCCGTTCACCATAAGCCAATACTAACACGCTTAACTTTTCACTTGACTAGTTTTTCAACCAATATCTGCAGCTGCGGCGGCCATGTTGCAGCCTTGTGTTCAAATATGAGCCAAGATCTGTCAACAATTAACAACGTATACTTAACATCAATATGTGATGTTTCCTCAGCATCGCTGGCAAACAACTATGTGGAACGTTCTATATTGATGACCAACATAGTGCAACAGTAAAAGAAGAGTGCTGGATTTTTAACGACATCCGCAACATTAGAACAACATTGCTTGAACAATGCGCGATGACAGATGTATCCCTTTGTTTAGATAAAATAAACGTAATGCTTCAGCATGCGTTTAGTCAAACAGAAGACGTATTGCAACGAGAAGCAAAATGCCTGTAATCATTAAAAATAACAGAATATTGGTTATTGCTGAAACGTTCATCCCGGACATTGATCGGTTAATTCATGAACCGGATATCTGCGATGCCATACTGAGAATAATTGCCCTCGAATTCTCGCTCTGTCATTTAATGTCCTGTTCCGCACTTGTCATCCAAAGCCGCGTTGTTTTTCTTCCACCCCTGCATGAACGGATATACCTAATTACGGTGGTATTACGATTGCATAGGTCGAATATTTTTTGCGACTAATAAGCAGAGATGACAACAAAAAAGTCAATTGAGATGGTCAAGTCTCGCTTTCGAAGCCATGCGATGGTTCGCTTATTATTCCACCGGGACAACACGTACATTTTTGATACTGAGTAATATTGTCTGCGTTGATGAGGCAGCCAATTGTCCTTTTTCCTTTGAATTTCCGTAGGGAGACTGGCAGCAATCTTTTATATTTAGATTGGGGTCAGCTTGTGTAATGACATATGTCAAGCTGACGTGCATGCATTCATGTATGTGTAGCTTATTTTGGAATCTTTTTGAGCCAAAGTACATCACGAAATAGCAAAAGCAAGGCATAGTATAAAAAGAGCCGACGTTACGGGCAACATGCACTCTGAAAAGCGGCTGAAGATCGGGTGAGTTGTCTTCAGGTGGGATGTTTTCGCTAAACTTTATTTTCTTCTCCTCCATCCAATATAACGCACCCTTATGCGCTGAAATTCTTAAGGCCTGCGAATACTGCCGTATACGTCCCTAGTATGTCAATGGCCAATATCTGTCTAACCAGTGGTTTTCGCGCCTTATGCCATGTACCGCTCATTTCATTGTTGTAGTAGTATCAAAATGATCGCCCCGCCGCGGTGGTCTAGTGGCTAAGGTACTCGGCTGCTGACCCGCAGGTCGCGGGTTCAAATCCCGGCTGCGGCGGCTGCATTTCCGATGGAGGCGGAAATGTCGAGGCCCGTGTGCTCAGATTTGGGTGCACGTTAAAGAACCCCAGGTGGTCAAAATTTCCGGAGCCCTCCACTACGGCGTCTCTCATAATCATATGGTGGTTTTGGGACGTTAAACCCCACAAATCAATCAATTAGTATCAAAATGACCACCATTCCTACAAGATTTGAATTGTTTTTTTTGCAAGGGCTAGTTGCTATGCCAAGTGCCAAAGCAAACGAAACTATGAAACTTGCTTTTAATATAACCTTACTGGACTGTTTGGCGACCGCAAAGAGGCGCAAGACCAATAGGCTTCAGGGCAGGCGAATTTCACATATAAGGCTTAGCAATCCATCACGTAATACCGGCTCAACTAGCGAGAAACACCGGATAACACAAAAGTGAGAGGTCACGAGAGCTAAAATGATATTGAACAGTGACGAGTGACAATCAAGGTCAACTTCATCAACAAAGCGGCGAGCATATGCACCATCGAACCACCTGAGCACCTATTTTTTAGAGACACGAAGTATTTGAAGGCTTAGTGCAGTGTCCATACCTGTAACTAGCTATTTCTAGTGCAGCGGTTGTGGCTATGACACTTGATATTTCCAGGGTCCTAAATACGCAACCGGCATAAAATAGAGCGCAATGGCTATTACGTGATTTTTCTGTTGTCTAAATTACTTTCCTCCCTTTTCACCACGATCGAACTGCAAATGAAGTAACAGATATTTTGTATTGACACACTTGTACATTGAACTTTGACATTGCCCCCTCGTTCCCAATATTCCATTGGAAATAGCCTTTAGCTTCACCTGCGTAAGAAAAAGGTGAATGAAGCGAAGCGTAGTGCTTAGCGAAGGTCTATAGATATATCGCACGAAATTCCTTACAGGCTACCTTAAAGTATACCATCTTCGTACTATCAATCAGGGCATGAAGAAGTGCGCGGAACACGTCAAGCCCCTGTACATAGCTTCCATAGATTACGTGAAGGCGTTTGATTCAGTTGAGACATCAGCAGTGATGAACGCGCTACAGAATAGAGCCTTGACGTACCCTACATAAACATACTAGTAGAAATCTACAGCGAATGCACTGGCACCATTGTTCTGCATAAGGAAAGCGGCATTACCCCAATAAAGACGAATGTAAGGTAGAGGGACACAATCACTCCAATGCTAATCACCGCGTGTTTACAGCAGGTTCTCAGGATCCTATTAGGGAAGAGTTAGGGATAATAATTACTGGAAAATATCGTAGCCATCTGCGATTCGCTGAGGACATTGCGTTGATGAGTAATTTAGAAGAAAAATTACAGCTCATGAGAACTGAACTGCACACGGAAAAGAGAAAGACAAGTCCGAAAATTAACATCTACAAAAACTAAAGCAATGTGCAACATTTTTGGCAGAAAAGAGCACTTTGCAATAGGTGGAGAGGCACTGGAAGTTGTAAAAGAATACGTCTACTTAGGACAGGTAGTATTCATGGAGCCGAATATTGAGAAAAAATAACTAGAAAAATAAAGATAGAGTGGTTCACATTCGAAAGGCATTCTCAAGTCATGAATGGTAATCTGCCACTAACCATCAAGAAAAAGTAAATAACGGCTGCATCTCGACATTACGTACCTAAGGCGCAGAAACCTGGAGGCTTACAAATAGAGTATAGCTTGAATTAAGGATGACGCCTCGAGCGCAGGAAAGAAAACAATTAGGTGTAACCTTAAATGACCCGTAAACCACCGAGATGTCGCAATTGAGTTCTGGTGCAAATTGTGCACGAGATTACGACGAACACGGAGCCATCAGAATTTTTCGAAATGGTACAACAGCGCAGTTTGACGCGTTTGATTATTCAAACCACCATGATCACTTCTTTCACTCGATTCTGCGCTACCCCTCGCTGGTATCCTCTCCCAAGCTCTTTACCTCTCACTTAGCGCCTCTCCCATGCCCCTCCCGATCTCGCGTAGCATACGCCTTCACTGACGTGCTGCTTGAAACACTGTGTACTTCCAGTTGCCGTGACTCCAGCCGTCGACTCCGTCAGTTGCGTGTAGCTGCATGCTTGTTGGTGAGTTGTGGCTGCCATAATTGTGCCGGTTTGAATCCTGCGTTGTGCGCACGCCTTCAAAGGATCGCCAACGCGATGGACCCATACGGGGAGACGCCGTGCCCCGTACGTGCTGCACGCACGCGGGCAGCACGATGAACAACAACAAGCAGTGCGGCCAGTGGCTTGCAGAATGAGCGGAAGTCGTAGCTTCTTGCTTGACCAATCGCAACGTATTTGACTCGGCGCACCAGCGATATAGAACGGCGCATCACGCGGAGCCCCGAAAGGCCCTGGAAAAAAGAGGGAATGTTTTCTGAAATTTGTGGTGCGCTGGAGGATAGTAGCGTGTCCCCGTGTAGAATTCTTGATGGCCTCGGCGTTCTGCACACGTTTCGTGCGTTCACTCGAAATAATTGAAAAAACTCTGAGGTTGTTTACGGGCCCTTTAAAAGACAAGAAGAGTGCAGAATAGGTTAGAAAACAAACCGCAGTTAAGAATATCATAGTTTAAAACAAGAAGAAAAAAAGGACATCGGCTGGGCACGTAGTGCGTAGGCAGGATGAGATAACACTTGGTTATTGGTTATTAAAAGTAAATTAGGAGTAACTGAGTGGATTTGCACAAAAGGCTAACGCACGAAGGGGAGACAGAAAGAGGGGTAGGACGTTCGCAGGTATAACGTGGCAGCAGAAAGCCCAAGACGAGACGTTTGCCCTGCAGTGAGTGTAGTCAGCCTGGTGTTGATGATGGATATAGCAGCATGACAGGTATCAGCATAATATTTATTTTCGCACTTTTGCACTTCTTTTTCTGGGATGACAGAAAAAAAAAACAATATGACTATAGCACAAAGACTTTTCAGTAATTAGCGTACCAGCAATAGCACGTGTCATAGTGTGCGAAGTCAAGGCTTAGATTTCTACGGCAATCTGCTCGCACTACCACGTCTTTTCTAATGCGACACACGATTAAATGGGCGAAAAAAAAACGTAGCCGTGCCTGTGACCCTGAAATTGATCGAAACAATCAAATTCTGGTCGTTTTTAACTGGAACCCATAATTTTCTGAGAAAGACAATTTTTTATCTCAAATGCATTATACACAGTATGACGGTTGATAAGCAAGAAAACACTCCTGATTAGATACAAGAATGACATTACCGTGAAATAGGCTTAGGCACCAAAAGTAAAATCCTTGTACTTTAGATAACCCATTAGCGCGAAACTATTGTTGTTGGTTTTTAAATTCTACGCAAAAACTATACCTAAAAGGACAATACTGACGCTAGTACTTGCCAACATACAACTTTTTAAAAGAACAAATTGGTTGTTTACCTGTAAGGAGGTTTTAGAATTTGGACGGATCAGCAATTATTCCTACCAACTACAGTAGAAGAAACATTCTAATACCACTTCAGAAGAATGGTAAGTTGGGCTAGTTGGTAATGATCCATAAGGTATGTAACTGCGCAAAAAAACTGACGGAAACAAGAAGGAGAGAAAAGGACAGACAAGCGCAGACTATCAACTGAAGCTTTATTGCAAGAACGAGGCAATATATATAATAGGCAGAATAAAAAAAAAAAAAAAAAAAAAAAAGTTTGGTGATTTGGTCCCTCGTGTGTTTTTTCTCCTCCCCCTTTGCCCCCTCTTGCTTTTTTTTTTTTTTTTTTTTATTTATTCTGCCTATTATATATATTGCCTCGTTCTTGCAATAAAGCTTCAGTTGATAGTCTGCGCTTGTCTGTCCTTTTTCTCTCCTTCTTGCTTCCGTCAGTTCTTTGCGCAGTTACATACCTTATGATTCTATACCACCTTCAGTGGACGATGGGGGGGGGGGCGATTTGTGACAGAGATGATATCTAAATGACGAATGAAGACTATTTTGAAATGACATAAAGTATATCTTCTTTTTTGCAGGGTAAAGAACAATACCTGCGAAGGAAATAGATAATTCGTCTATTAGGATATGTCAACGCAATAATGAAAAACATCGCCAGTCTCTTTTTTATTTTTGTTGCAATAACTTACGGTGAGTTCAAAGAATTTTCATACTTTGTCCTAGTATATCATAGTTCCCTTCATTGTGGCGTAGTACAAAAAAAATCGTACATTTATATCAATGCTTGCTGAAATTTCATTCTCAACATTGTCATATGTTAGAAGTTCAAAAAAACGTGTTTATATAAGCAGGTGGCAAAGTTTTGCGTCATAAATGTCAACGATGTAGTCAACGGTCTGAGAAGGAAAATAAAGTGCGTCTTTGACAATCTGCGCATGAAGATCGTAGAAAGCTGCGTGAGATATCGTGGCATTTGGCAGAAATGTGAAGAAACTATTTTTTTTTTCGAACGGAAGGCTGCTCGTAGGTGACGGCATCCTGCCGTTTTAGCGAGTCATCGAAAACACTACCTTTTTCCTTCGTAGCTTCACACAGTCAGCAAAGCGTAAGAAATACTGCAGTGTTTAAATTTACATATCCATACATTCGATAGGTAAACACACTGCCTTATACTAAAGTTATTGACGTTGCGCCGCAAATATGCGTAATAATTCATTTTTTATTGATGATGTTCAGAAACATGAAACAGGTATCAGATGGGGGTGCATTGAGCACAGGCTTAGTTTTTCGCCACTGGCTGAATTCTTGGACAGACAGACCAAGAAACAGATAGGCAAATCAAAATTTCGGTGTTCAAGTGTGAGAAGATAGGCTATCGTCTTTCAAAGAACACACATCTACGCTGAACAATAATATTAGGTTATGGTATGTCTAATGAAGGTCAAAGCACTCTTGTAAAGGTGTTCAACCAACCCTGCTATCCTTAGCTGGAGCCATTTTGTTTTATCGCATTTCTCAACCGAATAAGGTCACTAAAGTGTCGCCGAATCTTGCTGCGATTGCATTCGAAAATCAAAACTCAAGACAGATTGTACGAAAACGTGGTGAATTAACAAATGCTTTGATAGAGCAAGGTGCCCTTAACATTGGGAAACATTCTGCGTTACTCAATAAAGGCAACAAAGTGAACTTGAAGAACGTTCAACGAAACAGTGCAAAGAAACCATGTCCTTTTGTCACCTTTATTTTACGCTACTCATCATGCATGCAAACTTAGGCCAATCACCACAAGCGGAGACTACAGATTGAAGTATATTCAGTAAATAATACGTGTGACTTGGGAGCCCCCTTCCGAAATCATTACATGTAATGTACGAATACTATTGCACGCATACTTATCGCAGGTGTTTATAAGACCAAATAAACTGATTTTGCTTGGTCGATCAGCAGGAGGGCAGACAACCGCTGGCCAGTAGCGCAAATGGCAGGGTTACCTGGGGATGCGAAACACATTCCACAAGGAACGAACTGATATAATGTGACGAAGAGAAAGGCTGGATTGATTGATTTGTGGGGTTTAACATTCCGAAATCACGAAATTATTATGATAAACGCCGTAGTGGAGGGCTCCGAAAATTTCGACCACCTGGGGTTCTTTAACGTGCACTGAAATCTGAGCAACGGGCCTACAACATTTGCGCCTCCATCAGAAATGCAGCCGCCACAGCCGGGATTCGATCACGCGACAAGCGGGTCAGCAGCCGAGTAGCTTAGCCACTAGGCCACCACGGCGGGGGTAGAGAAGAAGCTGGAGGAAAAATAGTAAGGACTGCGTAGAAGGTCACGTTCATTTAAAATCGCAAGGAGGGGTGTTCTCCTCCAGCGCGTTTGACTGATGACGATAGACGTTGAAGTTTTTTTTGACCGGACGATTGTTCATGCAGGTTTCGTCATTATCTCAGCCATTGAAATGGCTACAGAGCGGGGAAATCCTGTGCCGGGAAGTGCCCCTAATGAAGGAGCTAGGACTGATCCCAATGTCGTAGCCACCATGCTTGGTAGAGGTCAAGACTAGACCGACGGAACTGACTCAATGACTTGATTTATCGACTGCAACACCTAGACCAGAAACACTACGAGACGACGCTATGTTTCCACTGCGTGAGGTGGATTTACGAGGGAAATAAGGATTAAAAATTCATCAACACTTCACGAGGCGCTTTAATGATATTTTTATTCTTTAATCAAGAGTTACTACGCATTGCCCTTGGCGTACAGCAGGGGGGTGTGCAACAAAGATACAAATGGGTATTTATATACACAACATACTTGTTCTTCAGAGAGGTTAGTCCATTCGGCTACAAACTTTGGAAAGAAGGAATTCGCAAAAACGCACGTCCTGGGCCAGTATTTGCGAATTTTGTGTTTGCGATCATTACGCATACAAACAAGAAAGGTGTATTTAGGTAATCCTTTGTTTATGCTTATCTTGTTATATGTTTAAAAAAACAGTTTTAGACCTAGCTTTCGTCGTCGTGACGACAACAATTCTCAATTCAGCTCTTTTTTCATCATTGCGTCCGTTATACGTTACCTGCCCAGTATTACTGACTGCTCTGTTTTGGATACCTTTATTCGAAAATTGAGACTGGCTTCCGATGGATCCCAGAGTTGGCAGGCGTACTCTAGTATTGGTCTAACACATGTAGTAAATGCATTCCGTTTCAATTCAACTGCTCAACTTGTTGGATTTCGTTGAACAAAGTTCAGCGCCATCCAGTCTTACCAACTGTCTCGCTGATGTGCGCATTTCATGAGCAGTCAGCAAAAAACGCGACGCTTAGGTACTTAGAGACTATAAATATGGTAAGGAACTCCTTATTTATAGAGTAGTTGGTTATCAGTGTTTTTTCTTTCTAGTAAAACACATATTGTTGCACTTTTTCGCAATAAAACACAAGTTGCACTGTTTACACAAATCATATATTTTGTTCAAATGTTCTTTTAATGCTGTCGCATCTTGACCGCAAGATATACCTTGGTACACCACGCAGTAATCGGCGAAAAGTCACAAGGAGAACGTAATATGCAAATATATTGTTCATGTACATAAAAGTAATGTTGGTCCGATATAGAGCCCTGAGGGACTCTCGAGGAGACGTTTACGTAACTTTATTTTTAGCCATTAATAACAAAACACTGGCTGCGCTCCGATAAAAACTTTTCAATCCATTTAATAACATCTCTATGTATACCTAATTAACGTAGTTTGTAAATAAGAAGTGAACCCCTAACCTCATCGAAAGCTTTTCGAATATCTAAAACAAACAATTTATGTCACCTTCGGCATCAATTGCACTCTCTAAATTGTAATATTATTCTACAAGCTGTGTAGTGCAGTACAAAGCCCTTGCGGAAATCATGCTGTACAGAAATTAGGATATAGTTCTCGGTGAGGAGACTCACGACGGCTGAGAAAGTTATATATTCCAATATTTGGCTACAATACGTGTCAGGGAGACGGGCCTATAATTCTCGACATCTTTTTTTCGAGCCCCTTTTATGAATGGGCACAACGTGGGCTATATTCCAGACGTAAGGCAATTCACTAGCACGAAGCGACTGCGTAAAGATAATAAAAAGGTAAAAAGAGACGGTCGCAGCGCAGGGCTTTAACACGCGAGGTGAAATAGCGTCAAGGCCAACTGCCTTTGTTTCGTTCAATTTCTCTGATAACTCTTTGATATCGTACACGCCGAGTTCCACCTGCGTCATAGGCGGCACATTGCTAGCAACTGTCGTAGTGTCGGGTTTCGCTCGAAAAAATGCTGAATGAAAGAAGTCATTAAGGTATGTTGCCTTTGCTTCGTCATTTGTGACAATTTGGTTATTGCAAATGATTTCGGCAATGCCCGGATCACTTGATCCGCACCCCTTCAAATACTTCCAAAAAACCTTAGAATAGGTTTTCAACCTTTCAATAAGTCCCTTGAAATAATTTCTTGTGTGATCTTAGTAGTGAGCTTGTAATAAAGCTTCATTTGTGCCAATCTCTCATAATAAGCTTTACTCTCCGTTTTCTTATACTTAGCAAAAATCCGTTTCTTTTGTGTATAATTTGTATAATTATTAATGTTACCCAAGTTTTTTTTGTTTTTGAAACTTTGAGAAATATACGAGTGGTATATGTGCATCCACAAGCTCCCCTATTTCACTTTAAACAGTTCACGAATGTTACAATCGTCCGCTAAGCATTCAAACGTTGGTAGGTATTGAACCAGTTTTTGGTTGATACTTCCATAATTTCTTTTATTATAAAAATATCTTTATACTCTCACAAGAACTGAATTGTTCAATTTTTATTTGGACGGTAATAATAAAAGCCGAATGTTCTAAAAATCCTGGCATGACTATTATAAACCTAATTAATTAGGTGAGCTTGAAAACAACAAATCTAGGACATTACTTCCACGTGTTGGTTCTCTTACGTATTGTAATGGATCATATTTGTGTACAACCTTTTTTATTTTAGAGTTCGCAGCACAACGAGCAAGAATGTCACAGTAATCGTTCTGCCAACGCAAGTCGGCAGATTGCAATCACCACCGGACAATATCACTTCACCAGACACTTCTGAGATAATTTCACACAAGGCACAAACCGCGCTCGTATCAGAGCTTGGCGCACGGTAAACCGAGCCAACAATCACTTACAACATTTTGCACCAGACTGTTTCGATAGCTTTGTGGCAGATATATAAAGCACTAGACTGCAGTGTCGTATGAACAAGCAGAAAAACGCCCCCTCTGAGGCTTGGACTAACTTTACGATAAACCGCGTAGTCTTGTGGAATCGCCTCGCTATCTCTAACAGCTCGTTTGAGCCTAGATTCAGTGCCCGTTACAATATCTGCTTCCGCTGATTCTATCAGTTCAGCAAGCTGGTCTACTTTATTTGTTACATTTCTGCAATTAACTACTAAGACAACAATATCTTTGTGTTCTTGAGCTTTACTTTTAATAATTGTTCATGTTTTCGAAAACGGGACAACCTTTTCTTTTTTTTATCCCAATCAAATGCTCTACCATTCACGATGGGCTTATTAGAACTCAGTGTAACCTAATTTTTTATCGACTTTCTTTACTTAAGCATATTGCGACTCAGTTTTTTTAATAGCACGCGTTTCAGGTAAGTAGTCGTAATCGATATCGTACGTGGTCCCTTTAAGTTTCCTGGGGTTCATTACATTACTTTTCCTTAAAAGATGAAAGACTTACAATGACTGGTTTTTGCTTTGCTGTCATAACATCCCATGCGATTAGCCCTTTCAACAGATTTAAGCAGAATGGCCAGAAAATATTACAAATATCACTATTCAGTAGCTCCTATTTGTCCCAAGTTTCAAACTAATCATTATTCTTTACACTGTGAAAAGCAATGTTTCTTTACGGCTTCGATTTTCTAAATATACAAACTTCAATTCTATTTTTTGCTTCATGTAAGAGGTATTTATTCACATCAGCTTGATCGGAGACCAATTTCTTGACTCTTGCAGTTGTCGTTGAGTGTCACTCAAGTTTTATCTCATTTCTGTCATTAAGGTATCTGTTCGTAAGTCTTGCATTGATGGAGTTTAGTTTACTCAAGATGGCAGTTTGGCGATCCTGGGTGTTTTTCAGCAAGATATCTGTGTCACGAGGGCCAGCATTTGGTGCAACGTCGCTTAATAGCAGCA